>CM031956.1:22489343-22557346 GCA_018749465.1 Paracanthobrama guichenoti
ACCCTCAAGCCATCCTAGGTGTCTATGACATTCTTCTTTCAGACTATTAAAATCGGAGTTATATTAAAAAGTCCTGGCTCTTCCAAGCTTTATAAAGGCAGTGACTGTTCTGTTTTTGAAGTCCATAAAAAATGCCTTTGTCCATCAAATAACGTGCTCCACACAGCTCTGGGGGGTTAATGAAGGTCTTCTGATGCAAATCGATGAGTTTGTGTAAGAAAAATATCCATATTTATAAAGTAAAGTTTCGTCCGATTGCCTTCCATATTGAATTTATGGGAAAAGTGCCTCTGCAGTTCAAATGCTTACTCTACCAGTTACACTCGTCAGACGTCGCGTAAGCATCTTGAATTGAAATATAACGTTAACTCCAATTGTGTTCGGCTGAACAAAGACTGTCATATACACCTAGGATGACTTGAGGGTGAGTAAATCATGGGCTAATTTTAATTTTGGGGTGAACTATCCCTTTCAGCATTAATTTCAACATATATGGTAAACGTTAAAGCAGTTTGGAACTGTTTTCAGAACACTAAAGCGGTTTGGAACTGTTTTCAAACACTAAAGCGGTTTGGAACTGTTTTCAAACACTAAAGCGGTTTGGAACTGTTTTCAAACACTAAAGCGGTTTGGAACTGTTTTCAAACACTAAAGCGGTTTGGAACTGTTTTCAAACACTAAAGCGGTTTGGAACTGTTTTCAGAACACTAAAGCGGTTTGGAACTGTTTTCAAACACTAAAGCGGTTTGGAACTGTTTTCAAACACTAAAGCGGTTTGGAACTGTTTTCAAACACTAAAGCGGTTTGGAACTGTTTTCAAACACTAAAGCGGTTTGGAACTGTTTTCAAACACTAAAGCGGTTTGGAACTGTTCTCAAACACTAAAGCGGTTTGGAACTGTTTTCAAACACTAAAGCGGTTTGGAACTGTTTTCAAACACTAAAGCGGTTTGGAACTGTTTTCAGAACACTAAAGCGGTTTGGAACTGTTTTCAAACACTAAAGCGGTTTGGAACTGTTTTCAAACACTAAAGCGGTTTGGAACTGTTTTCAAACACTAAAGCGGTTTGGAACTGTTTTCAAACACTAAAGCGGTTTGGAACTGTTTTCAGAACACTAAAGCGGTTTGGAACTGTTTTCAAACACTAAAGCGGTTTGGAACTGTTTTTCTTTGCGGAAGCTTTGCGGAAGATCTCATAAAATATTTAAACTCAAGACAATATTTTGTGTCTAATTTACTTAAGACAAGTAGCCGTGTAATAAGAGGGATAATGCACACCCAGCCGGTTGTTATCGCAGACTAAACCCTGACAGAGTGATCAGGACCCCGACGTGAAGCGGAGAATCCTACATTATCCCTTACATGACCTCAATAATTTTTGGTGACGTGATAAATTGCCCATTATGTTTACACAAAAATGAATGTCACCAACAATTTGCTGATCGTGCTGCCGCTGTCATCTTATCCGTTCTCTGTGTCGGAGGCGACAGCAGGGCTCATACAGCTCTTTCACACACAGAGCCAACATCGACACACAGAAGGTGTTATTCGAGAAGAATATACGTGAAAATGAACGTGGCAGTGCGAAATGGTGCACGCTCAAAGCTAGCGTTAAGGCCTTAGACGGACGAATTTGATGGCTGTATTCACGTCTTTCGCAGCATCTCCTGTACAAATGACAAATTTTTTAATCATTGTGTAAAGTTAGCAGGTTAGCAGCCTGACTACTCATAATTGTTGGATTGTACAGTAATGGAATCTCTCACTGCTGACCTAAATTCAGTTTTTTCTGAAGGAAATATAAAATGTGATTCATTGAATAATATCAATTTGGTGCACAACTGCCTCCAAATTAGTCCTTGAAAACAGTTTCCCTTCATTGAGTGTGACCCTACAGCAAAACTCTTGGAATTATATAATATACAGCTTTATGGATTCAGCTTTGGCAAAATTACATAGCAGAGAAAGAGCTCACTAAGATCAGTGAGCAGCTTAATTACAACCTAGCAGACAGTTCGGCTGCTGTATTTTTCAGTCTTGTGTGGAAAAGACAGCAAATTAGGGTAAACATAAACCCTTTAAGAGTGCTTCAAACCCAACTGGAAATCACATCTACCTACACCTACTTTATCTCTAAGGAGGACACCCAACTTGATATATGATATTTACCATCTGGAACTAACCATGTCATGTCAACAAATGGAAAAGTCAGCCGGCTGTTTATTATGAACATACCTATTTTCCACCAGAATGGTTCATGTTCTGGAGACTAACAGTGCGTGTCCACTCAAGTGTTTTCAGTTCATTCCTATGGAAGTTGAGCATCATGAAAAGCCTGTTCTCAGCCAGGCGAACTGCAACACATGTTTCCACAGACTTGAGGAATGAACTGTGACATAACGCTATTATGTGTTGCTTACCTCCCTATAACCAGTCTAAAAAACATTTAGCATTTTGTGACCGGAGTTTTTACGTTTTTAGGGCCGGAGTTAAAGGGTTAGTTCACCCAAAAATGAAAATTAGCCCATGTTTTACTTACCATCAAGTCATTCTAGGTGTATATGACATTACAATTGGAGTTATATTAAAAATGTCCTGGCTCTTCCCAGCTTTATAATGGCATTGACTTCTTGGTTCGTTTTTGAAGTCCATAAAAGTGCATCTATCCATCATATAACTGCACAGCTCCGGGGGCTAATAAAGGCCTTCTGAAGCGAAGTGGCGCGTTTGAGTAGAAAAAATATCCCTATTTAAAACTTTATAGACTAAAATAACTTGCTTCCGGCGGTCAGCGGTACGCAAGTCGGTTTGCTCTAAAAGAGTAAATTGTGTGTGACATTATTATACCCACTAAAAAAGGTTTTCTTGGTTCTTTTTCATGGTAAATATTTATCATCTAAACACTGAATGACAAGCAATTGTCCATGATACAGAAAAAAAATATATTTTTAGAAATCATATACAAAACGTGTCAAGTTCTAAAAATGTACTCCTTTCTATTGATGTTGGTTTCATATGGTTTTGAGAAAAACGTTTAACATTTTTAAGAGAAATGTAATGAAAATTAAAATGTAATGATTCTAAAAACGGCAGGTGGTATAACCATCATAAGTATGTTTGTAGTTTCACTGAGAGATGGAGAATGACGATGCTTTCAGTGACTGACGTGCTATTTGCGTCTGTGTTTGGTCACGTTGTGAGCATTTGCAGCACGTGTCGTCAAACTAATGAAGAATTTGCTGGTGTTTTTTCTATTTGCATGTGTTTTCTTCAGTTGCAGCGCATTGAGCTCTCTCGGCCACCGTACATTAAAGCCTTTTGTATATTTACTTTAATTTAGGCTTTAATGTACGGTGGCCGAGAGAGCTCAATGCTCTGCAACTGAAGAAATCAAAACAATCCAATTAAGGAAATATTATAGTTACAGTATGTAGAATATATTAAGTATGAAATGTTAAGATTTTACAGCAGTGTATGACAGCCCAGGGTAATGGCACACAAACACTTTGTGCTTTGTGAAACCTGAGCCATTCATGAGATTTTCAAGAACAACCACTGTCCACCAAAGCTATCAGTGCACTGCAGAAGTATTAGTGTCTGATATAAACCCTTCAGTCTGACATCAGCTACATAAAATCAATATCAAATTAATTCTTGTTTCAATCAAAAACACAACATGGCAAACCTTATCTGTGGCTAGAAAGCTAGAAAGACAGAAAAACAAGACAACTGTACACAAAATTCAAGGTTAAAAACTAACACTCTCAAAGAACCAGATGCAAGTTAAAGGAACAACTACATAATAGATCCATTAAACTGATGCGAGAGATGCAAATTCAAGAACTGTCTGCAAAGAAAATCTTCAGAGAACCTTTTTCTTTTTCCAGAATTTAATGTGAATTTGACATGCATACACCATGTTAAATACACCAGGATTTTTCCTTCCATTAAACAACAAAAACATATGTTTGAAAAAATAAAAAATAAATAATATATATCCAACTTTTATTTTGGATGCAATTAATCGCGATTAATCGATTGCCCAGCACTAATATATTATATTAGTATATTATATTGCCCAGTACTAATAGTGCCTATGAACGACCATATTTTTATTATATATATATATATATATATATATATATATATATATATATATATATATATGGCCATTCATAGGCACTAATTAAATTTCCATTGGTAAAGATAATTTAAGGTCACACAGTCAGAATACCATACCTCAGAATAATATCAGTTCCATATCAATATCAGTAATATCATCCCTGTGCTGTTATGACATTTTTATGGAAAACACGCAGTACAATTATGGTGGTACCATGACAGTAAAACAAGTTACTACTGCTTAATTTTTACCTCAGCAGCATTACACAAGAATTGCTAAAAACCAGTGTCTCACATGTTAATCATGTATATTAAAAAAAAACAGGAAACATTTCTGCTTATTTGGTGGCACAGTAAAGCATACATGCCAAACTCTGAAATCTCTGGCTGGGTGAGAAACTGACAGCTCAGATTGCCTCTGTGTTTTTCCCACCCACATAAATGCCCGTTTGGTGCTGATAACATAATTGCTCAACGCACACTGCACCCACACACAAACACACACACACACACACACACACAATGCAGCAGGGGGAAAAGGAGTTATGTGATCGTGTATAGAGCCTGAGTTCTTCACCAAAGATTTCATCAAAAAACAATACATTGCTTTTTTGTAAATAGTTCATCAGACATCAGAAGCAAGGTGTATTTTTTAACCAATGGTGACAACATTCTGCATTCCCTGTACATACCCATCATTCCATCAGTCTGAACCAAATACCAAGTGTGACTTGAGCACCACAAATATTCAACACCAAAAGCTTAAATCAAACTTTTCAGCGCATGGTCTTGACCTGAAATGACACTGTAAGTGGAGTAAAATATCTTGCGTACCTGAGTTCCTCTTGGAGATGTATTTGAGATTGATGGAGGCCACTGAATTGATGAGAAGGAGCATAAATCCACAGAGCTTCATCTTTCAGTCGTGTGCACTACAAGAAACCAGAAAACATAAGAATAAGCCCTGACTTCCTTTTTCAACTTTAACATATCTAGCATCCCCAGTGTCCAAAAAGTGCACCTCCCATCCAAGAAAATGGACAAAGTGAACAGAACTTCTTTAGAAGTTAATACTGGACGTTTGGACTGCTAAATGTCTTCAGTTGAAAGTATTAAAGGGGTTATGAACTGAGAAATCAAATTTTCATTGAGCTAAGAATATCCTGTAAGTTTCAGAACTGAAAACTTCCTTGTTAGTCCAGAAACATGTTTTATCGTAACCAAGCTCAGAGAACGACTCATTGTGGAATGAGCCGAAAGACAGAAGCCTCTACAAAAGAAAATCAATGCCTACTTCATCATTGCAGCTTAGGCCCCGCCCACTGGCGTGTTAGTGGGATGACGAGGAGAGAAGAGCGATACAGGATGGATTACAAATAACATTACCTTCCAAAGGATCCTAATGCTAGGAATGTGCTTATTTATTCTCAACAATGTGAATGTCTCAGATGAGCATTATTTATTTGTATTCAGTACATTTCACTGTGGATTCTTCTGTAAATCAGTCGCAATTTCAGCGCAGGCTTTGCAAACAGACTTTCACGATATGGACTCGTCAGTAACCGTGTTAATTCTAATGGCTGATCTGAGACCAGTGATTTCTGATATGTAATGATTCATGTACAGTCAGATGTTCTTTGTCTTTGTTTCAGTAAATCAAACCAGTGACTAAACGCTCAATTTCACATTGTTTCTCTTAGTAGGATGAAAATAATCTGCTATTTAAACTGTGATTAAATTATATATAGAAAGCGATCAAAAAGCACTCCCTTTACAATCGCTGGAGCTGTCAACCAAACAGCATGAGTTTATCAGTGACTGAGTTCTGGACTCGAGAAGGCGCTGTGCTCTACAATATGTTTATTGTGTTTCATATTGTGTAAGTATTTGGCTAACCGGCTAACTCACGTTATTACTGTCTTACTGAAATACTGCTGTAAATCAGCTGTGGGCCACTATCACCTAAAACTATGTCTATTAATGCAGATTGTCTGTCATTCTTACTACTTTGAGTAAAGATAAAGGATGGAGCAAGATTTGTTTTGCAAACGTTGGGCTAAACTATGTGCTGTTAGTTCCCACATGTGCACCACAATACATTCAAGACACACACACACACATTGTTAATACTGATGTTAAGGCATTACAGTTGAAACATCTCATAATGTACCTCAAACTGAGTAGCATCACTGAGAAACGTCCTGTTCAAGGTTCGGGTTGAATAATTAGTTCTTCCAATGTTTCATCATTCCGTTTGTTTCCGAAATACGCACTGTACACAGTAGACCAATCACAACAGATTAGAGCAGAGTAGGCCCGCAGAAAGGAGGGATTTAGAGAGACTGATTCATCCGACGAGTCGTTTGAGAAACAGACGATGTGCAATGTATATTATGAGAAAAAAACGTGGTGATGTGCAATGTATATTATGAGAAAAAAAATTTTTTTTTTACTTTTGATGCATGTAAACCTGTTGTAGGAGACTCCAAAACTAAATTAGGAAACTTTAAAATAGCATAATAGGGGCACTTTAATATTCCAAATAATCAAGTCATTTAGTAATAATAATTCTACTCATTTAGTTATTTTTAATGTCAAATAATGTAATTAACTTGACAAACTATACATCATTAAAAAGGCCTCAAAGACTCAAGCTTCGATATTTGCCCTCTGTTTTACTTAGGTCATGGTGAGAGTAAATTCTTAATTGGTGGCAGGAGTCAATAAGATTTTTTTAATATGAAATATGAGCCTCAGCTGCATCCATTGAGAAAAATGGATAGTTACGTATGTTACCTGGTTCCCTGAGAAGGGGAACAAGACACTGTGTCATGGAGTTGACCCTATGGGAAAAGGCAACAGCCTGACTGGTATCTGAGCATGTGTAGCAAACACAACCATCATTTTTGCAGGCGGCAGTCCATGACGTCACAAGCTGAGCACCGTGAGTATAAAAGAGCACCTGCAAAACACGTCATCAACTCTTTTGTCTGAAGGAGACATGCAGGCAAACCTGATGCATGGCAACGAGACACAGCATCTCATTCCCTTTCTCAGGGAACTGGGTTACATATGACATACATATTACAAGTGGAACTTCAACGAACATGGAGTTGGGAATGCCTGTCTCATAGCATAAATTGACTCTACACACTGGATTCAGAGTGCAATACGAGTCACAGACTGCTTAGTGGAGCCACTCCCTAAGCCAATGTCTCCCAATAGTAAAGAGAAGATACTTAAGCTTCTATGCAAGGGAAGTCCCGGCCTTTACAACCTTCCTCCCTCCCTTGCAGGGCCAGCATAAGCCTTATAAAGCCCAATAGCAGTGCTCTAAAGAAAATGCTCAGCCATGTCAGCACCTTGACAAAGCCCTAAGCGAGTAGCTTACCAAAGGGAGTGTATTAACTATGACCTTCGATATTACCACTACTTCCTAGGGGAGAATGCAGCCCTTAAATTCATGAGAAGGGATGAAAACATATGAGTGGCATAACCATAGGTGGAGGGTGAACCAATAAGCGAGTAACCAATAAGGATCTAAATTTAATGCCACAATCAACACTTTTCATTTTCACTTTACTACTAGATTTAGTTTAATTGTGCAGGGGTGTTTTTGGCCCAAGCCCCAGTCAATTTCCCCAGCCTTACACACACTCCCACTTATGAGTAATTGAATCATTCATTCATTCATTCATTCAAATTTTAAATGGACTGCAGCAATTAAAATTTTTCCAGAACCCTTAGTAAATTACATGTTATTTTGTTTAGTTGTCTTCAGAATCATGGGAGAATCGTGATCTGTTTGAAATAATTGATTCTCAATTCATCCAGAATCGTGTCACTCTACTCCCTGCAGTTTTCAGGTCCAGCCCTGATCCAACACACCTGTCTGTAATTATCAAGCGCTCCTGAAGATCTTAATTAGCGGGTTCAGTTGCGTTTGATCAGGGTTGCAACTTAACAGGAAGGAAGATCTCTAGGGACGGGATTGGGCACCCCTGGTTCACAAGCTGTTTTATTGACACCTGTCCACGCTTGAAACACTCTGAGCGATTACATGAGACATGATTTCTCTCAGTAAGTTGTACTGTATCTTTCAACATTCCTTCTGATGTTCATTTATTTTTATTTCTTGCTGTAACTAAAGCGGAAGAGATGATCAGTTCACGTGTCACGTGTGTCATGCTGTCACTTTTACTTGAACTGAGATGCTACAGCGACCTGTCATGCCACATTAAAGAGTGCCAAAACGGTATATATTGTTTGAATTTTGTAATAAGAATGACGTGAATTTTCTTGGCAAGGTTGCCAATTCTTTCCCCAGCCCTTCCCAATACATGGTTTAGGACTCACACAATCATACCTATGGATAATTTAGCATCTCCAATTCACCTGTACTACATGTTTTTGGATTGTGTGGTAAACCAGCGCACCAGGAGGATACTCACAAACACAGGGAGAACATGCAAACTCCACACAGCCAGGGCTTGAACCAAGGACCTTCTTGCTGTGAGGTGACTGCACTGCCCACTGAGCCACTGTGCAGTCCATTGCTTCATAATTAGACATGCATACACCAACAAAGCACAAGAAGAATGACACAATGCAAGCCGACACACATGCCTGGTGCTGAGAGTACGTAAAACATGCTGCTGCATTAATAGACATAGATAATCCCACCCCCACAAAAACAAGCAGATCTATCACCAAGACATATGTACTGCTGCTGCTCCAGAGATCCATGTAAACAGCATGTTTGCCAGTCCCTCCAGGACTTCATGGGACTTGTTTTTTTTCTAATTTATGCAGCCTAAAATGACAATTCTCAAACTCTGCAGCAATGTTTGAGGCATTTCTTGTGTTGTTTTACAGTGACGATATAGCACAGACAACATTCTTCTAACAATTGTATTACTTTTCTGACCTTAAGAAACATTGAGCTCTGTCATTTTTAAAAAGAGAACACAAGAGAAACTTGTGTTGTCCTTAATCCTATAAAGCCTACTGTATAATGATTAGCATTAGAGGACTCATGTATATCAAATGATATATCAAATTAAGGAACATTTCATCATTGTAGGCCTATTGCATTGTATTGTGTTTACCCCATAACTTATCATAAAACTAAGCATTTAAATATCATCTTACTAAGACATATTAATGGTAGCTAGCGTAACAAATGATATTTATATGCATTTCTGCTATACTAAAAATCTCATGAATTAAAATTTTTGGCCATATAAATAACCGCACCAAACTGTTATTTTTGCTCCGTTTGGATAAAGAAGCTGTTGTTGTTGTATGAAGTGTCATAAATGACTATCATTCTAAAATTCTCCATCCACTCATCGTCTGTGAAGTGGAACTGGACTACGTCCCACCAGTCCTTGTTTCGGACTCTCAGATGCCTTGTTTTGGGCACGAGAAGGGGCATTTTTACTGTTTGATCAGTAAAAGAAGCTTCACATTCTGCACTGCAAACTTACCACATGAGACCCGATGACACAATGGACCATGAGTGAAACAGGCATGACGTGACGTGAAGGCCAAATATGGTAACCATACTCAGAATTTGCCCTCTGCTTTTAACCCATCCAAGTTAGTGCACACATATAGGAGAAGTGAGTTGTGAACACACTGCAAACAGTGGACACACACACCCGGAGCAGTGGGCAGCCATTCGCGAGTGATTGGGGGTTGGATGCCTTGCTCAGGGTGGAAGAGAGAGCTGTTCATTCACTCCCCCCACCTTCAAATTTCATGCTGGAACTAGGGCTGCACAATTAGTCTAAATTCAACCAAAATTGCGATTTGGCTTAGTGCAATTATGAAATATTTTTATTAAATGCATATATATACCGTGTGTTAGTGAAGAGCGGCTCTGTGGTCAGTTAATGCTCTTCCATCTCTGAAAGCACTGTGAGTTTGAGTTGCTTATAAAGCACATCTTCCCAAACTTGCATTCATAAACCTGTTGTCAAACATTGGACAACATTTAACATGTGTTAACTCACTTCATAACGTCAGTCGAGTGTTTGAAATGACTGAGCTGATGTGGCTTCTTATCATAGAATGAGGCAGACAATATATTATTTTATTCTATACATTGACAGAAGGTTATGTTGATTAGCATTGCATTATAAATATGCTTTATTATTATGAAAATACCAGAGAACGTGTGCTTCACATGTCAAGCACGGAAAGATTTAAAAAAGGCTTTATGGCATTTAGTGAAATGTTCTTAAAAGCAACCACAGGGTTGCACTTAGGTGAAGCACAAATAAATGCACCTAGACCAAAGTTTCCCTTTGAGATTGTGTTAGAATACATTGGTCCTTCTGCTTGATTTTAAAAGCTTTAAACCCAGAAGAACTGGCATAAAAATATAGCTATATAAACTCCTGAAAGTACCTTTTTTTTTTTTTTTTTTTTTTTTTATGTAAAAAGCTGCAAGAGACTATATGTATGTGTGTGAGTCAACTTCCATGTCTGTTTATGGGTGCGTTGTTAACAGCCAAAAGCCCATTAAGCACTCTTTTAGGGTATCTACTGAAAAATTCAAAGACTTTTTCTCAAAGCTTTCCCAGGAAAGAATACATCTACAATAAGCAACCCCACAGCTCTTCATGAACGACCTCTCTCAACCAAACTTTCCACCAGGAGCAGTTTGCAGATGATCCAATTTAGCCTTCGATAGTTTTCTACAGTACCTTTGCAAGAACGTGCTGCTCTCCACAGTTTATCGCTGTAGGATTTCCTACTGACAAATCATCACGCACACACAGCTATTTTTACGTAAATTACGCACAGGTCTGAGATATGAGTGTTCACTGATATGGGTTGCGATCTGCCTGGGCAGTATAACTCTGCACGAATTACAGCTGATAGAATTCCCAGGTGAACGCAGCTGAAATCTAATTCTATATTGAGGCGTAACAAGCAGGTCTGATTCCATCTGATATTGGCTAAAGTCAGAGCTGGCCCTTATGTGTGGACGTCTATACCAGTACATTCAATTAACCTGTTCAATGCAACATTGCAACCTCAAAAAAATCCACAGTACAAAAATAAAACAATGTAAATATTACATTAATGTGGCAATAAATGCCAGTATATGATGTAATGAAACCAATATGGGTGATGTGGTTGATAGCTTTAACATAAAAAAAAAAAAAAATTAAAAAAGAATTGTTGGACCAAAATTGGCAGACGAAATTCCAGATCCATTGTCATCTGAAGATTGGAAAGAAAACTTAATAGAAAGGAATCCCATCTCAATGATCCTTATAGTGGTGGAAGAAAAATAAATAATAGACAATTGTGAAAAAGGTAACTGAGGGGATCTACCATCTATAATTTCAAACCAGTAAATTTCCCAATAAAATGAAAATAGCTGAAGTTGTGCCGCTGTATAAAACTGGGGATAGACACAACTTCACAAATTACAGGCCTATTTCTTTACTATTTCTCCACAATTTTCCAAAACTCATTTCAAAACTCATTTTCAAAACAGATTAGACACATTTTTAGATAAACATAAATTACTTTCTGACAGTCAATACGGATTTAGATCAAATAGTTCAACATCATTGGCATTAATTGATTCAGTTGAGGAAATTACAAACGCTTTAGATCACAAACAGTACGCAGCTGGAGTTTTCATAGATCTTAAAAAAGCTTTTGACACAGTATTGCACTGGGTGAAAAGTTATTTAAGAGACAGGAAACAATTTGTAAAGTTGGGGGAATATTCATCGTCATGCTTGGACATTGCTTGTGCTTCTAATACATATTTTTATATATGTATGAGAGAGAGAGAGAGAGAGAGAGAGAGAGAGAGAGAGAGAGGGGGTGTACATATGTGTACATGTTTCATCTCACATAAAACATGTACACAAACTTTCAAGAAGCATTTCAGTACTGAATAAAGCAAAACATGTTCTGGAACACAAATCACTCCACATTCTTTATTGTGCACTGATATTACCATAACTAAATTACTGTGCGGAGATTTGGGGTAATACTTATAAATGCAGACAATCATCTATATCTGTGTTGCAAAAAAAGAGCCATAAGGATAATTCATAAAACTGGTTACAGAGATCACACAAATTCATTATTTTTTTAAATCAAAGACACTGAAATTAACCGGTTCATGTTCAAACAGCACAAATAATGTACACTCACCTAAAGGATTATTAGGAACACCATACTAATACTGTGTTTGACCCCCTTTCGCCTTCAGAGCTGCCTTAATTCTACGTGGCATTGATTCAACAAGGTGCTGAAAGCATTCTTTAGAAATGTTGGCCCATATTGATAGGATAGCATCTTGCAGTTGATGGAGATTTGTGGGATGCACATCCAGGGCACGAAGCAATAGAAGCAAAGATGCTCTATTGGGTTGAGATCTGGTGACTGTGGGGGCCATTTTAGTACAGTGAACTCATTGTCATGTTCAAGAAACCAATTTGAAATGATTCGAGCTTTGTGACATGGTGCATTATCCTGCTGGAAGTAGCCATCAGAGAATGTGTACATGGTGGTCATAAAGGGATGGACATGGTCAGAAACAATGCTCAGGTAGGCCGTGGCATTTAAACGATGCCCAATTGGCACTAAGGGGCCTAAAGTGTGCCAAGAAAACATCCCCCACACCATTACACCACCACCACCAGCCTGCACAGTGGTAACAAGGCATGATGGATCCATGTTCTCATTCTGTTTACGCCAAATTCTGACTCTACCATCTGAATGTCTCAACAGGAATCGAGACTCATCAGACCAGGCAACATTTTTCCAGTCTTCAACTGTCCAATTTTGGTGAGCTTGTGCAAATTGTAGCCTCTTTTTCCTATTTGTAGTGGAGATGAGTGGTAACCGGTGGGGTCTTCTGCTGTTGTTGCCCATCCGCCTCAAGGTTGTGTGTGTTGTGGCTTCACAAATGCTTTGCTGCAGACCTCGGTTGTAACGAGTGGTTATTTCAGTCAAAGTTGCTCTTCTATCAGCTTGAATCAGTCGGCCCATTCTCCTCTGACCTCTAGCATCAACAAGGCATTTTCGCCCACAGGACTGCCGCATACTGGATGTTTTTCCCTTTTCACACCATTCTTTGTAAACCCTAGAAATGGTTGTGCGTGAAAATCCCAGTAACTGAGCAGATTGTGAAATACTCAGACCGGCCCGTCTGGCACCAACAACCATGCCACGCTCAAAATTGCTTAAATCACCTTTCTTTCCCATTCTGACATTCAGTTTGGAGTTCAGGAGATTGTCTTGACCAGGACCACACCCCTAAATGCATTGAAGCAACTTCCATGTGATTGATTCATTAGATAATTGCATTAATGAGAAATTGAACAGGTGTTCCTAATAATCCTTTAGGTGAGTGTATAAAGCAAAAAAAAAAAAAAAAAAAAACTTCCTGTTTATCTAGGGTTGGAGCTGAACTCTTCCAATTGAAATCAGACTAGTAGCACAAGCTGTGCTTACATGGACCCTAATAATCAGATGAGTAGTCTTGATTTAGGCACGGGGAGGGGTGTTTTCACTGCTTGATAAATATAAGCAGCACGGCACAAATCTTGTGCTCGTCGTCACCTAATTATAACACAAAACAGATCGATATTAATTCAGAATTTTTTTTTTTTTTTTTTGCTCATGAGCCCCCAGATGACTTGAAACCCATGAAACTCTGTCCCATTGTTGTACATTATCAACTGATTTAACGTTTTCATTTTTTGTTCATGCCAATCATGAACATCATGATTTATGAACATTTATGAACATCAGCATATAGCAAATAGTTAATTGATCATTTATAAAGCATTAATAGACATTAATAAGCAGTTTATAAATACAGCTATAAATGCTTTATTCTTGATTGATAAGCATATCTATAATGTGTAATTGTATTTTCATACTTTATTATTTCTAAATTAAGTATTACATTATTTGCAAACCAGTTATTTAGGAGTTGTCAGTGGTTCATTAGACCATTTAGAAAGTGTAAGTAAACGAATAATAAACTATTTATTTATATTAAGTTACTCAGTGTGTTAATAAATGCTTTATTAAAATGTATTCCTACTGTAATTCATGATTAATTCAGGTAGTTATAAAACATTTAGTAAATAGTAAACTATTTTTGTGAGCTCATCTAAAGTGAGGACTATTTATGCCTCGTAAAGATTTTAAAGGTTTTGTTTCTAAACACTTGAATCGTGACAAAAACAGAATTTTTCAGGCTGGACCAAGCCAATGTGCATGCGCAGTCCTAAGTGTGCATCTACAGGAACCGGAGCTTCTAACAGCAGCTGTAGTGACACGATGACTTTACCCATCAGCGATTGGTTCCTTTTCTTTAAAAGGTGGGAGTAATTCCGCCATATTGCATGTTGCACTTTCTCTCATTCATAATAATACAAGTGCACCGTCTTTCTAAGTCTTTGATTATGCTTTTCAGTGTATACACAGCCTAAAAAAACAGAGAAAATGATGCACACACACACAAAAAAAAAAAATTCACTGAGGTTATTAATTCTTTTCACAATGCATTGGGGGAATTCGCTGATGTTCATAAATGTGCAAGAGTTATTAAATGACGATGAAAAGAAAGTCGACCAACTGGTGACTGGTACTGTGACTGGTGAACCCAAAATGAAAATGTTTAAATCAGTAGTAGTAACGGAAGCAGACTGATACTTAAAGGAATTAATAATGTACAACAACAGGACAGTGTTTCAGGCGTTTAAAGTCACCTGGAGGCTCCTGAGCATCAACTAAAGTGTATACTAGGAAGTTTCAGCTGAACGTGCAGCGCTGTTGGTTGCACGTGCTGAAAAGCTCAAAACATGCACTATAAATAGAGGGAGCAAAAATAAAGGCACAAATGGAACAAATGGAATGTCCAAAAAAAACAATGGAACTTGGAATGTCCAAGTTTTGACTGATATATCATTGCAGTCCAATGTAAAGTCACCTGTTGAATGAATACATTATACAAATTAGAAGACAGCAAAACAAGCTCCTCTAGAACTCTGGCTCTACTTTAGATGTTCATAGGCATGACACAAATTCTACCATTTTTAAATCTTAGTGCAAGACCAAAAGATAGGAAAATGTTATCAACACAACAACTCGTTAGTTAGTCAGTGTATTTATCCCCGTTGGGAAAGTAAGTTTGCAGCATAATCACACAGACATCAAAGAATCACAGCTGGCAAACAACAAGTCGATTTAAGTCAATTTATTTTAACTAGACAAGCTAATAATTTAAAGATTTTTACATTTTTTTAAATATAAATTTTGAAGATTATAAAAGATCATCTGGATCTGCTTTTCATAAAACTAGGAACACAATAACATTGGCCAGGTGGAAACAATTCTAAAGCAGAGGAAAAAAAAGCCTCTCATCATTCACAATATTGTTAGCTTTATTTAACACTCTCTTTTCATACTGTATGTATTATTAAAATAGCTCAAACAAGAATTAATATATAAAATGAATAATAATGAAGATAAAACACATCCCTGGGGTGATCCTATTGAAGTAATCATTTTATCAGAAGAAGACTATCTTAGCCTGCTGGGTTCCAAAACTGAGAAAATCAATCACCCATATAATCAACCTACTTTCCAGTAAAACAATCTTTCACCAATATATCTGCTAACGTTCTAGGGGAAATACAGTTAAAAGCTGATGAGAAATCCACAAATAAAACTCTAACATGGGTCTTTGGTTTCTCTAAATGAGAGTACAGCAGATGTGATGCATTCAGAATTGCGTCCTCTACCCCCATAGAAGCTTGATATCCAAATTGCAGAAGATCTATAAGATGCTGTGTTTGAGATACAATGTACTTTTTTCACTAAGCGCTCAAAACACTCACTACTGATGTCAGTGCTCTTGGTCGAAAAATCATTTAATCCCGAAATTCTAGTAACTCTTGCTATTGGAACTAATGTAGATTGTGTGTGTTTGTGTGTATCCCCACCCATAAGATATATATATATATATATATATATATATATAAAGGTCAAAGGACATAGAGCACTTGCTGAAGGAACAGAAGCTAACGCTGTGTTGTTCCGGGTAACCTTTATAGCTTTCCTGTAGCTCAAACAATAACAGTGTGGCGCTAGCAACGTCAAGGTCATGGGTTCGATTCAAAATGTAAAAATGTGTACCTTGAATCCAATGTAAGTCGCTTTGGATAAAAGCATCTGCCAAATGTAAATGTATAGCTTCCATGGTATGCATCACACATTACATGGTGACAGGTCGCGCCAATGACATTGGACTTGCTTCAGACACAATCACGCATAGCGTCATCTAAACAGAAGTAGCGTAGAGTTCCTTGAAAGGGAATCACGATGCATTAAGATGTGGTCAATAATACTTATAATAACATAACAATGTGTACAATAGTAATGAACGGCTCAAAAGTAGGAAAATTTCTGTTTATTTTTTACATATCAGTCGGTCTCAGGCATTGCTATGGGTTGCGTGCGTTTTGATTGACTGGCTGATTTTCCACAGCCCTCGAGCCATATATGGTTCTTTCAGAGAGTGTCTGTGGCTTTACGGGGGGAAAAAATAAACCAAACTGTTTTTTTTCCCATTAATAATCAAAGCTAATGTGTCGATTTAATTCATCTATATATTATATATTTTAATGTTACATAATTCATCAATGCCTGTTTTTCATGTATAATACACCAACCAATAGTGATCTGACAGAACAAGTTCAAACTCCATTGGGCAACGTCCATCGGTCATTTTCTGTTCTAATTCATAAATCGACATGGACAGACGAACTAACGCTTGAGGAACGCTTTCCTGCGGTTTGTCTCATTTTATGAATCAAATTACATCGCTGACAAAATGGATGTTAACTGACAACAAACAAAGCACTGCACAAAACCATGCAGCACCAAAAGTCGCATTAATGCTAAGTAGTGTTAAATTCACTTGTATTTATGTAAGTTATACTGATACACCGTTTCAATTTTAATATACTGAAACTTTATGATTCTGTGATTTAAAGCTCCAGTCTTCAGTGTCACAGGATCCTTCAGAAATCATTCTGATATGAGGATTTAATGTCAATGTGGGAAACAGTTGTGGTGCTTAATATTTTTTTTATAACCTGCTATGATACTTTTATCTGATTAATAAAAAGTTAAAAAGAACATCATGTTGTAATATTTCACAATATTAGGCTACTGCTTTTTTCTGTATTTTTGATTAAATAAATGCAGGCTTGATGAGCAAAACAGACTTCTTGCAAAAACATAAAATAGTATCCAAACTTCACACACACACACACACACACACACACACACACACACACACACACACACACACACACACACACACACACACACACACATTTTTTTACATTTGAGCCCCTGCCCCTGAAGAACTCTCTGCACGTCCCTGGTGATGATATATTGTTACACCTCTAATTTCCTACTAAAACAATGCAGTATTTGATTCTGGTAAGTGTATCCATAGCAAAATGGTGGGAGTGGCCTTGGACTGCAAGATGGCGAGTGCAGTATGGGTGTCGAAGTTTTGGCAAAAGGGAAGACAACACAGCCTTTTTCTGTTTTGCTCTTACTAGAACCAGGAAGTATGATCATATTAGCCCGGTTCTGTCAACACTGCACTGGCTCCCTATTAAACATTGTATACATTTTAAAATCTTGCTTATTACTTACAAAGCACTAAATGGTTTAGCTCCCCAGTACTTGAGCGAACTCTTAACGCATTATACTCCATCACGTCTATTGCGGTCTCAAAACTCTGGCCAGTTGATAATACCTAGAATATCAAAATCAACTGCAGGCGGTCGATCCTTTTCCTATTTAGCGCCTAAACTCTGGAACAGTCTTCCTAGCATTGTTCGGGAAGCAGACACACTCTGTCAGTTTAAATCTAGACTAAAAACGCATCTCTTTACTATGGCTTACACATAAAACATTATCAATTTCTATGATTAAAATCAGTAAATGATTGTTAGGCTGCATTAACTAGGTCAGCCGGAACCGGGAACACTTCCCATAACACCTGATGTACTCGTTACATCATAAGAAGAATGGCATCTACGCTAATGTAGTCTCTCTGTTTATCCCGAGGTTTACTGCAGTCAGCCGGATCCGGGCCGTATCCAGATCAGATGGTGGACCTGCGCCTGGACATGACCAACTCATCCCTGAAATGTCTGCAGAGAGCGTGTCAATTAAACTCTCCACTGTAAAGGCCGCATCGACACGACATCCTCAATAAACCCGTCTCCGGCGTGACGACTCCAACCTTACGAATATCTATTTACCTAATATGACTTAAGACCTGCAATGTTGCCAGAATTATAATCATACACTGTTTGTTCGTCGGCCAGAGGAGAACTGGCACCCCGACTGAGCCTGGTTTCTCCCAAGGTTTTTTTCTCCATTCTGGTCCTGAAGGAGTTTTGGTTCCTTGCCACCGTTGCCTCTGGCTTTTGGCTTGCTCAGTTGGGGACACCTAAATTTCATCTATATTACCGATCTGCCCGCATTGACACTATATGATAACTGAAATTAGCTGAATAACATCACCGTTTCACCAGAACGGCTGTACAGCCGCATCAAATTCTGTTGCATTATTTTCCTGTTAACACTGTGAAGCTGCTTTGAAACAATTGGCGTTGTAAAAAGCGCTATATAAATAAAGATGACTTGACTTTTTTTCAGTCAGGTAGCAGTTTTTTTTCTACTGTATAAGCAGCCATATTTTATTGAAAGGCATTTTTGTCAGCGGTGAAGTACCCCTTTAAGATGCATTTCAACTGGATTGCTAATCATCCACATGGGCCATATTAATGCTTGAACCCTGATGATTGCCCCTTGCATTATACTATACTATATTCATAAAATATTATCGATTTGACTGCACTGACACTATCAAATGAGAACAAAAAACTTGAACTGATTTGAGCTGAATAAATTACACTATTGTCTTCTGTAGAGCTGCTTTGTAGCTACGCTAAATGTTTCATAATTGATAACTGGCGTTGAAATGAATAAACACTGAGCAGAACTGCTGAATAAGGACACATAGAGCTGCTTTTGATAAATGTTTCATAATTGATAACTGACGTTGAAATGAATAAACACTGAGCAGAACTGAGCTGAATAAGGACACTATTGTCTTCTGTAGAGCTGCTTCTTTTATTGCTGAAATCGTTTCATAATTGCCGAATTAGCTAAATCAATATGGTTAATTTCCTATTTATTAATGTGAAGCTGCTTTAAAACATCTGTACAAAGCGCTAAATAAATAACTGTGACTCAAAATGTGACTTGATGAATTGCTTTCAGCAGTATGGCACACAAAGATTTCTCAACTCAGGTGACAGAAGTTCAGTAGAGAAACAGGCTGGCACTATTAAGCCAGATCTAATAACATCACAGGAGGCGAGATGACCGGAGTCGGCTGGCCGCTCGCTCACTGTACTAACACGGAGACGCACTGATGTTTTGTTTGTAAGAATAAACCAAGTGAAGCAGCATCAGCGCACTACACCTTATCCATGTCTAAAACATCACTCAACAGCCCATCTTGAAATACTAAAAAAAGTAACTTATATAAATACTGTGGCAAAGGTGATGCCACAAGTATCTACAAGAAGCTATTTTGCACTTCTCAAGAAGCTGTCATTGAGAATTACAACATATAAAAGGTAAGCCATAGGGGGAGAGTGGGGATGGTTGAAACAAAGGGCAGTTGCATCATGGCTTCAGCTACACTGATGCTATTTATATTGCACATGCTCAGTTAGCCCCTCATCCTACCTGGATGAAAGCAGGCACAGTCCTTCTGCTAAAAAAATACTTTTCAAGTTAAACAAGTCATTTTTTTGTTTTGTTTTTGTCATTGTAATGAATTCCCCGTGTGTTTTGTGGACTCTTTTGTTGTTTCCTGTTTTGCTCCATGTTTTGTAGTCCTTTGTAGTTTTCTTTATGATTTGAGTTTCAGTTCAGATGCGTCTCGTTAGTCTTGTCAGCTGTGTCTCGTTTCCATGATCTGTTTGCCTGTGTATAGAGGGTATGTACATGACGTCACCGTCAGCTGGAGCGACTGCGCTTACACCCCACTGAGTGGCAAAAAGACTGAGTGGCAGCATTGGTTTACAGCATGAATGCAGTGAAAACACACAAAACCAAGCCCGGCGCCAGAGGGGGGGTCGGGGGAGGCTTGTCCACGGACCCCATGGACATCCCTGTGCCCCCTCCGGACCGAGGGAGACGGACTTGATAATAGCATGTAATTTTCTCACTAAACCGCTACCGTGGTTCTGCTGCTGATTGCTTTTAGAGGCTGCCCAACACTGCTGGTCCAGGATCTGTAGTCCTCGTAATCCTCTATAAGAATTCATAATAATAGCATATTATTAGCGAAAAGGAGTTGGCAAAAGATCCAGTGCATATCTGTATTTGCATTCGTCAAATGATTCAATTTCCAACGTGTTTTCACGTCGAATAATGTAGCCAATCGCATACATGTTTGTTGATTTTTTTTGGCCAATCACAGGTGTTGAAGTTAGAATCACTCACCGCTCGAGTTATTGTCCTGTGCTGAGTTCAAACAGAACTGTGTGAGAATGAGTGACAGCTTTTTGTGATTATAAAGGGAGTGCTCTTTGCGCGTTGTCTAGGCAATATAGACCTATAATATATTCATGAACAAAACTTTTTTTTTTTTTACATTCTTGACAAACGGCCACAAACACGCTTCAATATATAGGCCCATCCGCATATAAATGCGGGATTCACTCTCGAAATTGTGGTGACTGACCTGACAGTGATAAATATTTATGTATCGAAAACACATGTCAATATCCATGGATCACTGGATCTTTGG
Organism: Paracanthobrama guichenoti; assembly: GCA_018749465.1. Classification (NCBI taxonomy): domain Eukaryota; kingdom Metazoa; phylum Chordata; class Actinopteri; order Cypriniformes; family Gobionidae; genus Paracanthobrama; species Paracanthobrama guichenoti. Next base: position 22,510,378 of record CM031956.1, read on the forward strand.
TAAGTTGTAAGGAACACTATATCGAGCCCAACCTTTAGTTTAAACTGATAACCGTTTGTTTTACCTGTGTCTTCCCCTATTAACTCCAGTCACGCAGCAGCTCTTCTGTCACTCAGTCCCGGATGAGGGGGCATGTTCCGGCGGGAAATTGACGCCGATGCATACCCTCTATTTAAACCCTGTGTTCAGTCTTGTTCTTTGTCAGTTCTTATCGTTGTGTGATGTTGGTTGTTTCCGTTCCTGCGCCTTGTCCCCTATGATTTTGTATTTGTGAAATTTTGAGTTTATTTAATAAAAGTACGACTGCACTTGGATCATGCTTCCTCATCTGCTGCAACCAATCGTGACAGTCATACGGTCTAACCTGTTTGCGTAAAGCATTGTAAAGTCATATCATTTTTAAATTAGCGTTTTCTTAACTTCTAACAGGCATAGCTAGCATGTATCAAAGTATCAATGGACACTTTTTGCTTCAATCTGAATGAATTCATTCTGATTGATGAATCTGAACATAATATTTACATGATTGGGTTGATGTGCACAAGCTTCTGACCGGATTTAATCTGTTGATGTGCACACTGCATGGATTTACGAGTTTCCCGCTGTCTGTTGCCTTCTAACCATCTTCCTTTACTTTGCTTTAAAAAGCAGACTTTTTCTAATTAGGCGATGATGCCGGTATGCCATGCTGCTTATATTTATCAAGCAGTAAAAACGGCCATTCCCGTGCCCAAAACCTGTCAGTCGTCTATGGATGAGTCAAAAAAACAAGAACTAGTGGGACGTTTTCCTGCTCCACTTCACAGACGATGAATAGACACGTCAATAGATTAAACACAAGAGCTGCAGTTTTGGAGATGCTCTGACCCAGTCGTCTAGCCATCACAATTTGGCCCTTGTCAAACTCGCTCAAATCCTTACACTTGCCCATTTGTCCTGCTTCTAACACATCAACTTTGAGGACAAAATGTTCACTTGCTGCCTAATATATCCCACCCACTAACAGGAGATGAAGAGATAATCAGTGTTATTCACTTCACCTGTCAGTGGGCATATAATTAGAATATCATCAAAAAGTTGATTTATTTCACTAATTCCATTCAAAAAGTGAAACTGTATATTACATTCATGCATTACACACAGACTGATATATTTCAAATGTTTATTTCTTTTAATTTTGATGATTATAACTGATAACTAAGGAAAATCCCAAATTCAGGATCTCAGAAAATTAGAATATTACTTAAGACCAATACAAAGAAAGGATTTTTAGAAATCTTGGCCAACTGAAAAGTATGAACATGAAAAGTATGAGCATGTACAGCACTCAACACTTAGCTGGGGCTCCTTTAGCCTGAATTACTGCAGCAATGCGACGTGGCATGGAGTCCATCAGTCTGTGGCACTGCTCAGGTGTTACGAGAGCCCAGGTTGCTCTGATAGTGGCCTTCAGCTCTTCTGCATTGTTGGGTCTGGCATATCCCATCTTCCTCCTTACAAAATTTTAAGGTCAGGCGAGTTTTTTGGCCAATTAAGAACAGGGATACCATGGTCCTTAAACCAGGTACTGGTTGCTTTGGCACTGTGTGCAGGTGCCAAGTCCTGTTGGAAAATGAAATCTGCATTTCCATAAAGTTGGTCAGCAGCAGGAAGCATGAAGTGCTCTAAAACTTCCTGGTATACGGCTGCGTTGACCTTGGACCTCAGAAAACACAGTGGACCAACACCAGCAGATGACATGGCACCCCAAACCATCACTGACTGTGGAAACGTTACACTGGACCTCAAGCAATGTGGATTGTGTGCCTTTCCTCTCTTCCTCCAGACTCTGGGACCCTGATTTACTTTCATCAGAGAACATAACTTTGGAGCACTCAGCAGCAGTCCAGTCCTTTTTGTCTTTAGCCCAGACGAGACGCTTCTGACGCCGTCTGTTGTTCAAGAGTGGCTTGACTCAAGGAATGCGACAGCTGAAACCCATGTCTTGCATACGTCTGTGTGTAGTGGTTCTTGAAGCACTGACTCCAGCTGCAGTCCACTCTTTGTGAATCTCCCCCACATTTTTGAATGGGTTTTGTTTCACAATCCTCTCCAGGGTGCGGTTATCCCTATTGCTTGTACACTTTTTTCTACCACATCTTTTCCTTCCCTTTGCCTCTCTATTAATGTGCTTGGACACAGAGCTCTGTGAACAGCCAGCCTCTTTTGCAATGACCTTTTGTGTCTTGCCCTTCTTGTGCAAGGTGTCAATGGTCGTCTTTTGGACAACGGTCAGGTCAGCGGTCTTCCCCATGATTGTGTAGCCTACAGAACTAGACTGAGAGAGCATTTTGAGTTCATCAGCTGATTAGAGTGTGGCACCAGGTGTCTTCAATATTCAACCTTTCACAATATTCTCATTTTCTGAGACACTGAATTTGGGATTTTCCTTAGTTGTTTTCCTTAAGTGTTTACATGTCCTCTCGATCAGATTAGGAAAGGGTAAACCACCCCTTACAATCCACATGAAATTTTATTCAGACCTGGCCAATTCATTCCGACTGATGTGGTTACTTTTTTATTACGATTGTGCTACTAGTCCAATTACAATCAGATTATCAGGGTCCATAAAAGCGCAGCTATTGATGAATTTTATTGATTTATAAAGAACACCTTTTAATAGTAAAACACTAATTAGCTGGTTCAGGTTTGTTTAATTGGGGTTGGAGCTCAAATCTGCAGGACAGTGGCCCTCCAGGAGCAGGACTGGATGTTTAGGACGTTTCAAAATGTTTCAGCCAATTTATATGCCTTTTTAACTAGTAAGGACCGTTAAAATGAACTCACTAGTCAGTCTTCATAATATTTCACTACATAAGTGAGGACATTTGGCCAAACCTGTACATACACACACACACACGCACACACACACACACACACACACACACACACACACACACACACACACACACAGAGAGAGAGAGAGAGAGAGAGAGAGAGACGTTTCACAGAAGTATTATTTAATTTCAGTCTTGATTTTCATTAAAAATACTTTGTAGCGCAAATGTATTGTAATAATTAAACAAAATATGGTTGTTAATTGAAAATGCTTTTCCCCCCTTTTGCTAGTCTTTGTCGTTATACATTTAACCAGTGAAGACCCTGTCTGTGCACAAATAAAATAAAGAAATTGCAAAATGATGTTAAAGATGATGTTATGATGTTAATTCTTTATGTGATTATAGCGGCTACTCTATCCCAGCTCAGCGCCGCTGAGAGACTAAGACAAGGACATATGCATTTGTGATGCATAAATTAAATATAAAAATATATATATATAATATTAAAGTACTTTTGATGGCTTTTCTTTATTGCACAGACTGATATTTCTTGACGGTATAAAGTTTTGTGGTCAACAAAAAATACATTGTACCTGCTCACCCCCTCTCAGTCAAAGATCAGTGATCAGGTGACTAATATTCCCAGTCCTACATGATCACGTGACCCCAACCCGCCCACCCCACCGTGATCATGTGACAAAAAAAAAGCAAAAATCTATTAACCCTTTCATGTCTATTACAGTAATTATTTAATACATTTTAAAGAATGTTGCAACTGCCCCTGTGGACTGTTGCAACCATGCCCTATTATGGGGTCAGTTGCAACATTTGACATTTGTCTATTTAAGCATAAATTGTACGCATATTATCATGTACGTGTTACAGCAGTGTGGGTGGGTAGCTGACAGATGTGGGTTTAATGTATTAAAATTTTGGCCTTACAAATACAAACAGTCTCTGAGAAACTGAAGGAAATGCAAAAGCTGTTGCAACCGTCTCCACTCCACACCAGAAGGCTTAGATATGAAAGATATCCGTGAAAGCATCACTTGACTTATCACTTGACCAATACGGAACACAACCATCACTAATCAAACCTCTTTCCAGAGACGATGGCATTAGTGCACACCGGTCATATTATTATATCATAACCTTTATTTTACCAGGAAAGGAAGCACATTGGGATTAAGAATCTCTTTTACAAGAGTGTCCTGGCCGAGACTGACAGCAATACCTAAAAAGTCAAAACATCTACAGCCTGATGTTTGTGTCTCCAAATCACTTTAAAAACACCCAATGAAACCAGTTCCCTAAGTTTCAATTTAAATTGCAAATTACTCCAAGCAGCGGGAGCAGCAAATGTAAATGCCCTTTTCTCTAATTCAGTTTGTACCACTGGAACAGACAGTAGGAAGAATTAAAAATGATGGGGGTTAATACTATATTTAGCAAGAATGCATTACATTTATCAAAAGTTACTTTTTTTGAAGACTTAAAAGAGTCTACTTCAAATAAACGCAGTCCTTTTGAACTTACTGTTCATTAAAGAATCCTAAATAAAATATATCACAGAGTCCAGAAAAATACGAATTCTTTCCCAGCCACAAGATTTTCCAGCATTTATAGACCATTTGGGTGTTTGCAAACAGCAATGACATGTTTTTTTTTATTCCAAAGATTATATCCTCAATTCCGATTTGATAGAATTGTGCACTGTAAAAAAAAAAAAAAAAATGCCAGGAATTTACAGTATTAAAGAGTATTATTTTACAATCAATTACTGTAGTCAGAAATTTACAGTGAAATTAATGCATGCCGGATCATTTTCTTACGAATTACTGTTAATCAACAGAGAAATGATGCTGACATCACAGTGCTCGTTTTACTTGTCTTTAACCTGCCACTGTAAGAAATGACTGTTTAGCACTGTAATTGCGTTGAAGTCACCATGATGGTGATCAGTGTTCCAGTAGCTTGGGATCTTGGACCTTGTATATTCACATTCAAATTTCTGATCTAGCCAAGTCAGAAGTGTGACAAATGAAAACATTTGTTAAAACAATGACAAGCTAGGAAATAAACTATACTATTATTAGCATTATTTCAGCATTATTTCAGCATGAAGATATACCAATATTTTATTTAAAATCCATAATTGTTTGTAGATGGATATTTCACAATGGTAAAGCAGCTGCTGAGATTTATCTTTGAAAGGTTTGACATCATCTTGCAACACAAGATTTCTTTTTCTTCCATCACCTAATGATGCACAGTATGGAAGCTTGTTTCCGCCACAGAATAAAACAGTTTAAAAGATACCTGCGACTTTTTATCTGTTCGTTTACATCTCGCAATTCTGACTTTATTCTCAGAATTTCTTTGTGACTTTATAACTCACAATTGCGACTTTATAGAGTATTTCGCAATTCGGACTTTATAACTCTTTATGTCTCACAATTCTGACTTTATAATTCAGACTTTATAATTCAGACTTTATAATTCAGACTTTATAACTCTTTATGTCTCACAATTCGGACTTTATAATTCAGACTTTATAATTCAGACTTTATAATTCTGACTTTATAACTCTTTATGTCTCACAATTCGGACTTTATAATTCAGACTTTATAATTCAGACTTTATAATTCTGACTTTATAACTCTTTATGTCTCACAATTCGGACTTTATAATTCTGACTATAATTCAGACTTTATAACTCTTTATGTCTCACAATTCGGACTTTATAATTCTGACTATAATTCTGACTTTATAACTCTTTATGTCTCACAATTCAGACTTTATAATTCAGACTTTATAACTCTTTATGTCTCACAATTCGGACTTTATAATTCAGACTTTATAATTCAGACTTTATAACTCTTTATGTCTCACAATTCTGACTTTATAATTCAGACTTTATAATTCAGACTTTATAATTCAGACTTTATAACTCTTTATGTCTCACAATTCGGACTTTATAATTCAGACTTTATAATTCAGACTTTATAATTCTGACTTTATAACTCTTTATGTCTCACAATTCGGACTTTATAATTCAGACTTTATAATTCAGACTTTATAATTCTGACTTTATAACTCTTTATGTCTCACAATTCGGACTTTATAATTCTGACTATAATTCAGACTTTATAACTCTTTATGTCTCACAATTCGGACTTTATAATTCTGACTATAATTCTGACTTTATAACTCTTTATGTCTCACAATTCAGACTTTATAATTCAGACTTTATAACTCTTTATGTCTCACAATTCGGACTTTATAATTCTGACTATAATTCGGACTTTATAATTCAGACTTTATAATTCGGACTTTATAACTCTTTATGTCTCACAATTCTGACTTTATAATTCTGACTTTATAACTCTTTATGTCTCACAATTCTGACTTTATAATTCTGACTTTATAACTCTTTATGTCTCACAATTCGGACTTTATAATTCTGACTATAATTCTGACTTTATAATTCTGACTTTATAATTCAGACTTTATAATTCAGACTTTATAACTCTTTATGTCTCACAATTCTGACTTTATAATTCAGACTTTATAATTCAGACTTTATAACTCTTTATGTCTCACAATTCTGACTTTATAATTCAGACTTTATAATTCAGACTTTATAACTCTTATGTTATGTCTCACAATTCTGACTTTATAATTCAGACTTTATAATTCAGACTTTATAACTCTTTATGTCTCACAATTCTGACTTTATAATTCAGACTTTATAATTCAGACTTTATAACTCTTTATGTCTCACAATTCGGACTTTATAATTCAGACTTTATAATTCAGACTTTATAACTCTTTATGTCTCACAATTCTGACTTTATAATTCAGACTTTATAATTCAGACTTTATAACTCTTTATGTCTCACAATTCGGACTTTATAATTCAGACTTTATAATTCAGACTTTATAATTCAGACTTTATAACTCTTTATGTCTCACAATTCTGACTTTATAATTCTGACTTTATAACTCTTTATGTCTCACAATTCGGACTTTATAATTCTGACTATAATTCAGACTTTATAACTCTTTATGTCTCACAATTCGGACTTTATAATTCTGACTATAATTCTGACTTTATAATTCAGACTTTATAACTCTTTATGTCTCACAATTCGGACTTTATAATTCTGACTATAATTCTGACTTTATAACTCTTTATGTCTCACAATTCAGACTTTATAATTCAGACTTTATAACTCTTTATGTCTCACAATTCGGACTTTATAATTCTGACTATAATTCTGACTTTATAACTCTTTATGTCTCACAATTCAGACTTTATAATTCAGACTTTATAACTCTTTATGTCTCACAATTCGGACTTTATAATTCTGACTATAATTCTGACTTTATAATTCAGACTTTATAATTCGGACTTTATAACTCTTTATGTCTCACAATTCTGACTTTATAATTCTGACTTTATAACTCTTTATGTCTCACAATTCGGACTTTATAATTCAGACTTTATAATTCAGACTTTATAACTCTTTATGTCTCACAATTCGGACTTTATAATTCTGACTATAATTCTGACTTTATAATTCTGACTTTATAATTCAGACTTTATAATTCAGACTTTATAACTCTTTATGTCTCACAATTCTGACTTTATAATTCAGACTTTATAATTCAGACTTTATAACTCTTTATGTCTCACAATTCTGACTTTATAATTCAGACTTTATAATTCAGACTTTATAACTCTTTATGTCTCACAATTCTGACTTTATAATTCAGACTTTATAACTCTTTATGTCTCACAATTCTGACTTTATAATTCAGACTTTATAATTCAGACTTTTTAATTCAGACTTTATAACTCTTTATGTCTCTCAATTCGGACTTTATAATTCTGACTTTATAATTCAGACTTTTTATAACTCTTTATATCTCAGACTTTATAATTCTGACTTTATAATTCTGACTTTTTATAACTCTTTATGTCTCACAATTCTGACTTTATAATTCTGACTTTATAACTCTTTATGTCGGACTTTATAATTCAGACTTTATAACTCTTTATGTCTCACAATTCTGACTTAATAACTCTTTATGTCTCACAGTTCTGACTTAATAACTCTTTATGTCTCACAGTTCTGACTTAATAACTCTTTATATCTCACAATTCTGACTTAATAACTCTTTATGTCTCACAATTCTGACTTTATTCTGACTGCAGCAGCACAGATAAAACCAACAAGAATCAAGAAACTCCACAACATTATCTATTCATGCAGAACTGCATGCTGGGTACCTTCATACATATGCACTGTAGAAATAGAGTATGATATTCCAAGAGTGCAGTCAGATACAAGAGAAGTCCTACTGTGAAATTACTGTGAAAGTGATGCAATTATTAACCTGGAATATACTGTAATGTCACACTAAAATTTTTAACAGTGTGATATAAACTCGCAACTGTGAGAAAAAAGTCAGAATTGTGAGATATTTGATCATTCATTTATTTAATAATTTACTTCATCTTATTATCATGAAAAATTACAATCTTTTTCTATCATTTTGCGAGCAAAGATATAGTAGGTGATGAAGAAAAATTGTATTTTTCAATGCAATGTCAAATGTCGCATTGAAATATTTCGCCCAAAAGGCAAGCCCTTGGACATGCCATGAGCAAACTTTGCACAAGAGTTATGCCGGTGACGGAATCTCAAATCTCAGTTAATTATTCCCTGAAAGCAAAAACTGACCGAGCTTTTGGCATCTGACCCTGCACCGTGCATTAATTTTCTCTCTCAAAAAAATGGCCTCGTCTCCTTCCCTGTGTACCGCCAAAGCCGGAGTGTTAGCTTTATGCCGAGTTCAGACTGCATGATTTTCAAACTGGTCGGATCCGGGGGTAGCATTCAGTCACTGCTGTGTTCACACTGACCGATGGATCGGTGACAGGGGGGTTCACACTGCATGACTGTACAGGAGGAAGAATCGCCGACAACTCTGTCCCGTCCGCAAACTACATTTCATTAAAAAAACACGCGAGAAGTGACAAGGAAGCAACGCGAGATCACGTGTGCGTCAGACCGGAATTGTTATTAACAATGATAAACTGCAGAAAGCTTGCGATCCAAATTGTCTGTGCGCTGATTTGCAGCAAAAAGGAGAATTAGATTAATGGCAGAGGAAATGGTTGGGGAGACGCAGGGATCAAGGATTGTGTTCGGCAATAAATAATTTAGCAATGCGCTGCTGTTGCGGCTGGTCAAGCAAATGTTTGTGCTTTGTTTCTGTTTGATATAATTGTAAATATATCCATTAAAATTCTGATATTCTGGTCTATAACTCCTCCCTGAACTTCCCGCTGCCCTGTATCTTGCTCTCTCATTGGCTGTCGGTCATCGCCGATGTATTTTTCAGTCAGAACTCATTTCACACAGTAGGATTTTGAATCACCGACAGGTCCAGATATTTAGCATGTCAAATATCTCACGGGCTTCGACGACTCGTTGGCGAGTCTCTCAGATCGCGTCTTTGATCATTCACACTGCGTGACTGTCACTCACGTGAGAGAGCACCGATTTGTCTGCAATTTCGCAAAACCTATCGTCGAGTCAAAATCGGGGCTAAAATCGGGCAGTGTGAACTCGGCATAAGCCATTACGCTTATTTGGCTAAAGGTTGCAGGCTTGCCTGCCGTGGCTTTGATAATGCTTTCCTGTCATTGATGGAATTTTCTGACAATCCATGTTTTCACTGTTATATGGTAGGGGGCGCTATTAGGCATCTTCTGAAATAGTACACAATTTCCGGATCCAAAAACAAGTGAAGCAGTAGCAGAAACATTTCAATGGACCTGCACTGTTCAAACTGAAAATTGGAAAACAGGACTGCTCTAAAGTTAAATAAACAATAAAAAAGTGTTGACAGTTGACATGCACTTACAATGGAAGTGTATGGGGAAAAGCATACAACTGACTATCCCATATGGGGCAAGCATGTTTCTCATGAATACATCATGATTATATATAATACATATGCACATATGGATCAGGGAGGGGTATTTTCTCCATGGAGGCAAGTGAGGCAGTGCCTCTTCAAAATAAATAAATAAATAAATAATTAAAAAATTTAATGAGAAATAAATATGAGACGTAATTGTCACATATTGCAACACTGAAGAGACACTACCCAACACCAGCAGAATAGGCATTGTCTCATTCCCCTCCTTTCAGCTCCTGTTCTCTTTGAGATCCATGTGAGGGGGAATTACAGCGAAATACAGACGAAACGGCATGTGAGAGGAGGAAGCGTCCCCATCACACTATGATCGAGAGATCAGCTGATTACCATGGGAATGCCAGAAAGCCCGTCTCTCGTGTTCACAAACATTCTGTAAATCGTGGGGTGGGAATACACCCGGAATTTAAAGTAAACAACTCAAAAATTAAATGACATAATCAAATAATAAACTATTCATCATTATTCGTTAAGCAAAAAAAAAAAAAACTCATATTAACACAAAAGATATACATTTTATCACTTGTTGCTTTATAGTGTCACTCTAACTAGGACATTATTTTATACACGTTTGGTCTCGGACTAGATAAGTGCCCTTTTCTAAGTCATAAGTGCATTTTTAGGGGTTCAAGCGTGTAGTGCTGAAACCCTATTGTAAATGGTAAAATTTCCAAAAGATCAGCATTCTCACCTAAAACTGATCGGGCAGACCAAACCGTAAGTCGCAGAGACTTGAAACTTTGAGGGCTGGTAGTACTCACATCGCCTACAACGTCACCAAGTCTCGCCTCAATCGGCCTGACGGGGGTGCAACAGCGGTGAAAAGTATGAAATGGCTCATAACTCCTAAACTGTCCTGTGTAGTAACTCAAGTGTCTTATATCATTGGAATCCTTGGCTCAAGACGGACAAAATGCCTCAGATTCGATCATCGTCCTAGCGAAACCTTTGCAAACTACCCCTACATTTTTGGCCCGATCAGAGCCAAACCAATGCAGCAAGATTTCGATTCACAGTCTCTAAGGGCCGGCAAAACGTTCAAAGTGGGAGGAGCCACTTTTACTAAAATGGCTATAACTCATGAACGGAATGAGAAATTTTCACCAAACTCGGCACACATATGTAAGAGCTGATTCTGTGGTCGCATGAAAAAGCACATGGTAACTGGACACTTGGTGGTGCTATAACATGGAACAAACATAAAAATGGCTATACCTACGCAGCCCGAAGTCTGATTGACTTGAACATTTGGAGTGTCTTTATCCAAGGTGTCAAGACTGCCTTTGAGGACATTCACGTATCTCGAAAAACACGGCCGGTGGCAGCCAATGAATTTTGAGCAGCTATCAGACAAGGTTAACAGAGACAGATCAGAACGAACGAAGTTCACAAACCCAGTATGAGTCTAATTAAAACAAGGACCGAGACGTCGCCCGGCATGGCGCAGCCGGGGCCCCACCCTGGAGCCAGGCCCGGGGTTGACAGCCAATCATGTAACAGTATCAAGTTTGGGGATCAACCCGATAGTGAGTGCCGCAGCGAGCGAGTATGGCAGGAAACAGGAAAACAAGTCAGCTCGCCAGTATGGCAGTTTATTGGATTTTATAAGTCTGACCGTAGTCAGACCAACGTCGTCTGCAAATTATGCAAGATCGTCGTCCCCACCAAGACTGGTAATGCCACAAACTTGTTTAACCACCTTAAGCCTTGTTTAGACTTTCGTGTGGCTCTGCAGCGCGATCCTCCGCTGACTGCGCGCGCGCCTCGTCCGTTTGGGAAGGTGTTTATACTCGACACGCCCGCCCTTGAAACCACAAGAAATAACGGAGGCACTGCACCTTAATCTTAAGAGATAATTAAGTGTTCATTGTGATTTTAGACTTAATTATTTGAGTGTTTTCCATGGCTGTGTTGACATTTCTGCCTTTATAACTGAGGAGATTATAATCAGAGGATAAAATGTAAAAATGTAATATATTTTTCTCCTGGTCCTTATTTTAAATAGGTCATACATATCAATCATTATCAGTATCGACCGATATGAAACACTTATATTGTGATACAGTTTTCAGCCATATCTCCTCATTCTGAGCAACTTTGCCTCTAGGACTGCCACAATCAATCGACTCGTTCATTAAATATTGGCGATTGGAGAAAATAAAAAACCTTCGCGAACTAGTCCTATGGTTTTTTGGTTCAACCTTGATAACTGTTAAAAAGCTTTAAAAGCCATATATTGCCTATGGTAAATTGCCTGTATGGTCTTTTCCATCTATGATCGAGATGGTTACAGGCTTGCTAATTAAAACAATATATTTTTACTCATGTGCTTAAAAGGCCTTAAAGCACTTGAACCCCGATAATTGCTGCTCACAGCTATATTTTACAATTATTTAAATTTGTCCCATGGCATCAATTCCCAATTAGGTGTGTGCCTGAAAAACTGCATTAAGATCTAATTCTGCGAGACTGCACAGCATGTAACTAACTTAATTGTTATGTATTTTTATAGTAATTATGAGAGCACTATAAAATATCTGTGCACAACGCTGATAATAATAATATTAACAAAAGCTGCATAAAATATGTTTACTGTATTAAGTTTGAAAATATTTGAAATTATTGCAAACTGTAAAGTTTAGTACACTGATTTTACTATTTCAACATAAACTTATATTACAGGCTATGTCTTAAATGTATAGTACCCCAACTTAATAGGATGTTCATTTCTACTTTCCAAGAATATTTTGTAATTATTTAACAACATTATTTGTGTCACTTCGCTCTGATCTTCTATATCACAGTCTCACATTCATTAAAGAGACCTCTTTCTACATATTTATACGCCTCTCGCTGGCTTCTTCCAACACGGCATAGGCCATTTACATGCTAAGTAGCCATGTCTTTTGCAGTCTATTTGATTATGGCCATACGCTGCTCAGATGACCATCCATCAAGACTGGATTTGCATTTGTGAAATTTAATTATGAATGTCGGCTTGCAAAATTCTTTCAAATAAATCTCTTCAACTTCAACTCAAAAGCTATTATTTTCAGTGGGCGCAGAGCATTTGGAAATATGCCAGCACTTGCTGATTTATTTTTACACAAACAACTCTTTCTACAATCCACAACCAGATCTACTCTTCTAGTAGAAGCCTCCTACAGTAGCTAAGAAGTGTGTTCTTAATGACACCTTCTTTTGAAAATATCATGTCGAGGAATGCATGTGAATTCCTGTCACCAATTTATACAATAATAAAATTCAGCTTGTGGAATCGCATTTCCACTTGCTATTTCATCCTGGCTACAAAGCTACAAAGAGCTCCATTGAAGACAGCAGATTAGAATTTCTTCCATGGCAAACATGAGTGCACTTTTTTCCTCTAAGAGGCCAAGGGAGTTGACGGTGATAAATGGTAGTGGCAGAGGCACAGCAGCACCCACGTGGGGATTGGCACTGTCATCTGTTTTCATTTAGCCAGAGATTCATAGCACTGTTGCATGCAAAATGCGTGAAGATGCTCTCCTGGAAATTGAGAGGGTTAATTTCACTCAACCTCACTCTTTCGCCAGTCTTGGGCTATATGTGGTCCAGAAAGGTGGATCCGTGTCCATTTGTTCATTCACTCTTTGCCAACACACCAATGAAACTCAATGTGCTTCTACAAAGCCTTTTTTTTTTTTTTTTTTTTTTTCCATAGAGGACCAGTTCACCCAAAAATGAACATTTTGTCATCATTTACTTAACCTCATGTCATTCCTACCCCTCAGACCGAAATGTAAGCATTTTTTTTTTTTAAGTTGACTTTGGGGAGAGAGAAAAACAGAAGCTCAGACACTCAGATGTGCATTAGTGTTTCATGCAAAAAAGAAAACGTGAGGATGAGTAAAGGTTTGCTTTAAATAAGGCTGCATGTGTACTGTTGCCTTATTGTCAATTAAAACAACGTTAGGACAATCAAATACATTAACCATTTGTTACTTTGACATTAATTACAGGGGCGGTACTGCAAGTGACAATATACATCTGATGAATTACCACACACCTTAATTTGATGAAGAACACTAAAATATTTTCACAGTTTTGATATCTACTATGTTTTTTTTTTTACAGTTACTGGTTTATTTTAAGGTGTCCATGTTGCAGTGTAATTATACATTTAATGACATTTAATGTTAGGATCAGGTTTTGATTAAGGGTTAGTATTTATACACTCTAAAATAACTTGGGCCTTTTTGGGGGTTCTCAGTGTTTGGGTAGTTTTTGTGTCACCCAGGTCCTGGGTCAGACGTGACAACCCAGTGTTTGGGTAGTTTTTGTGTCACCCAGGTCCTGGGTCAGACGTAACAACCCAGTGTTTGGGTAGTTTTTGTGTCACCCAGGTCCTGGGTCAGACATTACAACCCAGTGTTTGGGTAGTTTTTGTGTCACCAGATCCTGGGTCAGATGTGACAACCCAGTGTTTGGGTAGTTTTTGTGTAACCCAGATCCTGGGTCAGACGTAACAACCCAACGGTTGAGTTATTTATCGCAGGTTTTTTGTGACCTCTTCAGGAGAGAGCAGTGCAGCTCCGTCAAATTGGTGCATGACTTCGGTAAAATACAGGTTTGTGTACATTTTATTTTATCTATAAATTCATTATTGTGCTGTTTATTGTTTAATTTTATGCAAAGCAACATACAGGGGCGCAATGTGTCACCTGAACGAGTGTCACGTTGGTCTTTTCACGTGATGGAAACGCCTGATGCCTTGCATCCAATTTTATGATTTTATTAAAAAAAGTACAGACTGTGAATACTTATTATGTTAAAATATGTTCTCAGAACTGAACACTGATTGTTTATGGACGGGTTATGGAGCCAGTCACCGCATATTTCAGCTACGAGAGAAACGCAGGGCTCTGAAGTTAGACGTTCCCCCGCTGAACACAGCGCTGACACAAGCTCCGGCACGAGATCCAGAGCTGTTACGGTGGAAGCGGGACAACAGAGACTGGCGATTTGAATTACTTCTAAAGGTTTCAGTTTTACTTGTAATGTTTGTTAAACGAGCTTAAATGTGAGCAATATGTATTGAAAACTATATAAAATATGCTATGCTGAAAATAAAAGAATTATCATGCAAACCAAAAGTTTAGATGATTTAAATTAATCCATAAACATTCATTCTTGTATGAAGTAAAAAACAAAAATGAATCATCCCATTAAGCCGGGTTAAATCAACCCAATTTGCTGGGTAAAATTAACCAAACGTGTTCTGTCCTATATTTACCTAGCCCTTGGGTTAAAAACAACCCAAATTGGGTTGTTTTTAACCCAGTGTTTTTAGAGTAATTACATGTAACATATAACAAGGTCAAGGACACTTTAGGGACACAATTTCCTAATGATAGCAATAGAAAATATGCAAATTATCAGTAAAGATCAGACTGGTCTCGTCAGTAAACAAGACACTAAATAGTCTCTTTACAAGCAATTAAAGAGAATTTAAAACAGCCACATGATGGAATAACTTCACTTTACTAATTCATTATGCATTTGCACCTGAAATAATCGAGCACTGCTACTGTACATTAGCGCTGCTTTCACGTCAGTCTTCAGCAGCTTACAACATCCCATCAGTGGTAATTAAAACACAAAATTATGCAGGGAGAAACAGTCGCGTGAATCAAGCCTGGAGTTTGTGGAGGTAGCACAGTTCAATCCTCTGCGTTGACCAACATTAAAGAAACACAGAAACAGAGCTAGTACAACTGCATCAATGCCCAATCTGCCAGAGAAATGCTTTGAAAATGTGAGTCAGATGTGACTCTAGAGCTACTCCAAACAATAGACGAAAGGTAAAAGGTAAAGTGCGATGATCACTGCAGTGTGTGTTAGGGGGAAAATACCATCATACAGGCACAAACAGAAAATTTATATAAACCAAAAAACTCTTTTTGTCTGAAATGGCATGACATGAATTTCTAAAATGTAAATGTAATCTTTAAAGCGTCATCCGTTACCTTTAACCACTCATTCTCTATATCAGCCTTTACCACTGAGAAACTTATCACGGGGAAAGGGCTGTATGAATGAATGAATAATGCATAAAGAAAGAATCTAAGGCTGACTGTGGTGGTGCAGAAGAACACTTGTTGCCATGGAATATATCCCTGTTAAAGTGGCACTAACAGCATGCACGTCTAATTATCTCCTGTGATCAACAATTAAAAACCATCCAAGTTATATTGAACCGTATAAATCGGACCATAGTAACCAGTAAAATCATAATAAAATACTGCAGCTCCCTCTTGTTTTATTTATTTATTATTATTTAATTCATATGTTATGAATGGACCAATAAAAACCCACCACTGTAGAACAAAGTAATGCATATAATCAAGACAGTATTGCACTAAGTTAAAGCAGTGAAAGATCAAGCAGGAATGCACATTTACACTTTTCTTACAGTTCACAATAAATCAACAATAAATCAACAATAAATCCGTATTTTTGGTGGTTACCATGGTGACTTTAATAAGGATGAACCGTCCCTTATCATTTTTTATTAAGTATTCAATATAATAAATATCCAGACTTTTATATAAGCTTGTGCTAGCCTAAATAAATAATATTGCGCTTAACAATAAATAAATTAATAAATAATCAGCACACGAGAGATACAATATTGACAGTCGATCCGTTTTTTCATACAGTCACTTACCGGATGGTGCTGAAGTGCTTTCACCCTCGCACGGCAGATGGAAGAATGATCTTTGCGATGTATTTCCACAAGTTTATATCAGATGTACTTCATGAAGATGTGGTTTATCACGGGCAGAGCCCGCAGAGGGAATTAAACGAGATGAACTGAACAGTGAACAGCGAGACAATGTCAGTCAATATAACGATGCAGTTTGTCAGAAGTCGCCAAAGTTATTTCTGCTGATCGGCTTATACATCACCTGCTCGAACTGTTAGTTCCTGACATCCACTTAGAACTTCCATCCTATCAGGATTTTCCTTTTTTTTTTTTTTTTTTTAACCAGCACCTGGAGGATAAACTGTCCCTTTCTCTGCTTTAAGAGTGAATCGAATCCTTTCCCTCACACGCAATTCACGAAGCAGCTGATAGATGGAGAGTTCAGCCGTATCACACACACACACACATGCGGTTACAGGGATTTTCAGATCGGAACACTACCATATTACTCCTAATAGGAATGCAGTGTACAGTATTCGCGAACGAATCATCTTTCTTTTTTTTTTTGTGATTTGGATGAACCGATTCGCGCAGCATTTGTGAATCACTCGACAGTGAGGACGGCGATTAACACTTCATAAGACGCTGTATTCTGTAGGGAAAATGTGATGAACAGCTGTGATTTATTAAAACTTGCACTGCAACATGACACATACAATAACTCTTGTGAGTCATCTAATGAATCAGTGTATCGGTTCATTGAAACAAACCGTCCGAACGAACCGACTCGTTCAAACATACAGGAATTGTGCATGGATGGAACGTAGAGCTTTAGTTAGTTCTACATTCTAAAAATACATTTATTAGAAAACTTTTTCTTTTTTTTTATGTTCATGTATCTGTATTGAATATTCAGGCATGTATAGAATGAGTGTTTGCTGAAATAGTGCTAACGTGACACAGTCAGCGCCTCCCTGTGGTGGTGATCTCATGTGTGACTATCCCTGGATTTGTGTGTGGGAGCATTTTGACTTTCCAGGTCTCAATACACACGTGGATCTGTCACTCTTTAGCCAATCAATTTGAGCTTAACCCATCAAAAATAAATAAATAAATAAATAAAAATAGGCTTGTTTGAGAGCAGGTGCTGTAGTCAGTGAAGGAGTGAAATAAATGCAGTCAAGACCGAGTTCTCACTTCTTGTAGGATCAGCCACCTACGATATCGCGTGATTCATGCTCATGTGCTTTGTTACTAATAGGGTAAGACGGGGTAAGATGCCCCCCCAGGGGCACTGGTTCTCTTGACCATAGATGGCACAAAATCTCTTCTCAGCACATTTGAGGAATTAATGTGCTCTTCTTAATTATTTAATTTCATCTAAATATCAACATTTGTAAGATTTAGTCAGTCAAAACTGTTTTTATGTTAACTAATCTAAGTTTGTGTCTCTGGAAAATAGTGATCTGTGTCATTGTATAATGCTTTTTGTGTCCATTTGTTATGTTCATGTTTTGTACATTTGTTTAAAATAATATTGTTTTTATTTTTAAGTGAAAAGATTAAATTTAATCCTTGGGGTAAGAAGCCTCTTGGCACATAATCCTCAAGTGGCATGTTGTTACTAGTGTTATTTTGTGTTTTAAATATATATACTATAGTATTTCATAGGTTATTATTCAATTCCGTAAGCCCTATCTTTGCTGTTCATTGGGCTAATGAATGGAATGGAAGTTTTTAGGCTACTTCTTTAAGGTTTACTTGTTTTAGAGCCACTTGTTTAAGTTTAAGGATACTTAGGTCTCTTTTAAAAATAAATGTAAACGTTAGCTGTGTCGAGAAATAAAGCTTCTAAATGACTTTTTGAGGGTAATTCTCTCTCACTGTCCTTTGGGCTAACCCATTTTTCATTATTAGACTACTATTTTTAACATTTTATTAATTAATAATTTTATTATTATTTATAATTATTGCTAAGTCATCAAAACTGATTTGTGACATCAAAAATAATTATGTTGTGACCAGTGTCAGGTCACATAATTTCAACACATGAGCTCCTGAATAAAGCATCATTTGAGAGTGAAATGTTTGAATGGATGGTCTGCTGGCTCACTCACTCATAAAGACAGTCTCTTGCCGCCACCTACTGACGTAACAATGTACCCTGCACTGAATTTTTTGAAAAATCCCTACCAACACTAACACACAGACTGACCAGGGACATGCAGAGAGTTTCTCAAGGGCAGGGGCTCAAATGTTAAAAAAAAAACTGAGTAATTCTAAAATATAAATTACTAATAGTATTAGCCTATTATGTATTTTGTTATAGCTATATTTGGCCACAAAACTATATACACTCACCTAAAGGATTATTAGGAACACCTGTTCAATTTCTCATCAATGCAATTATCTAATCAACCAATCACATGGCAGTTGCTTCAATGCATTTAGGGGTGTGGTCCTGGTCAAGACAATCTCCTGAACTCCAAACTGAATGTCAGAATGGGAAAGAAAGGTGATTTAAGCAATTTTGAGCGTGGCATGGTTGTTGGTGCCAGACGGGCCGGTCTGAGTATTTCACAATCTGCTCAGTTACTGGGATTTTCACGCACAACCATTTCTAGGGTTTACAAAGAATGGTGTGAAAAAGGGGAAAAACATCCAGTATGCGGCAGTCCTGTGGGCGAAAATGCCTTGTTGATGCTAGAGGTCAGAGGAGAATGGGCCGACTGATTCAAGCTGATAGAAGAGCAACTTTGACTGAAATAACCACTCGTTACAACCGAGGTATGCAGCAAAGCATTTGTGAAGCCACAACACGCACAACCTTGAGGTGGATGGGCTACAACAGCAGAAGACCCCACTGGGGGGAAAAAGAGGCTACAAACAAGCTCACCAAAATTGGACAGTTGAAGACTGGAAAATGTTGCCTGGTCTGATGAGTCTCGATTTCTGTTGAGACATTCAGATGGTAGAGTCAAAATTTGGTGTAAACAGAATGAGAACATGGATCCATCATGCCTTGTTACCACTGTGCAGGCTGGTGGTGGTGGTGTAATGGTGTGGGGATGTTTTCTGGCACACTTTAGGCCCCTTAGTGCCAATTGGGCATCGTTTAAATGCCACGGCCTACCTGAGCATTGTTTCTGACCATGTCCATCCCTTTATGACCACCATGTTCCCATTCTCTGATGGCTACTTCCAGCAGGATAATGCACCATGTCACAAAGCTTGAATCATTTCAAATTGGTTTCTTGAACATGACAATGAGTTCACTGTACTAAAATGGCCCCACAGTCACCAGATCTCAACCCAATAGAGCATCTTTGGGATGTGGTGGAACGCGAGCTTTGTGCCCTGGATGTGCATCCCACAAATCTCCATCAACTGCAAGATGCTATCCTATCAATATGGGCCAACATTTCTAAAGAATGCTTTCAGCACCTTGTTGAATCAATGCCACGTAGAATTAAGGCAGTTCTGAAGGCGAAAGGGGGTCAAACACAGTATTAGTATGGTGTTCCTAATAATCCTTTAGGTCAGTGTATATGGGTCATTCCTGTTATCCAGAAACATTTTGGTTTCATCATTTTTGGGGAAAAAAGGTACATGTTTTTCATGTTTTTAGCATTCTACCAAAATAGTGACGTTTAACTTTTAGGAATACATATTGGTCAAAATCAGGGACTCAAAAAAAAATAAAAAAATTATGGGTACATTGTTCTGGCCGTGAAGATATTCCACCCTGTTAGGGACATTTTCATATAGTTATCACAAAATGTTAATAATGTAAATGTTAAACAATAATGTGATTTTCTTGGATATGTCCCTTATGCCATGATACACTTTAAAAAATGCTGGGTTAAAAAAAAAACAAGTTGGTTTGAAAATGGACTAACCCAGCGATTGGGTAGTTTTAAGCAAACATTTAACCCAACCACTGGGTTAAAACAACCCATTTAGTTGTTTTTAACCCAGGGTTGTTTTTAACCCAGCATTTTTAGAGTGCACTGTATAGGCTGTTAATGCTCTTCATCCCCATACACTGCAAAAAAAAAAAAAAAAATAAATGATTTTCTTACTTAGTATTTTTAATAAGTAAGTATTTAGCGTTTTAAGTCCAAATATCTAAAAATTCTTACATTTAAGAAGCATTTACTAGACAAGCAAAAGTTTTTTCTTGTTTTGAGAAAAAACAAAATTAAGTGAGTTTTGCTTTTGCTTACCCCATTGGCAGATTATTGTGCTTATTTTAAGCCAAAACTCACTTCATTTTGAGTTTTTTTCTTCCCAAAACAAGACAAAAACTTTTGCTTGTCTAGTAAATGCTTCTTAATGTAGGAATTTTTAGATGTTTAGACTGGAAACAAGACAAAAATACTAAGTAAGAAAAGCATTTTTTGCAGTGTAATAAGACAAAATGCCAAACATTTAGCGTTGCTGTCCAATTATTATTTAAAAATGACTTGTCTAACAGGTGGAATGGAGTATAACAGGATCTAACGGTTCTAACAGTGGATGAGATTTCAGTCACTGTCCTGCGTGGTTTGCCATCGGTAATGTGGAACTGCACCTATTTAATATTATTTTATATATAATATATATATGAGCAATTTCACACGATTAGCAGTGCGATATGGCTTTATATCAGCTGTAGGTAATCACAGCGTGCTGATACAAACATATCTCATAGCTACGAGTGTGATATTGCGTGTATACAACAGTTTGATGGCACAAGTGTGTAAATAAATAAGAAACAACAACAGTGTCTTTAAAAACCCTCTTTTGTGCGGAACTCCATCACGGATTCAAATCTCAAGTTGACAGTTTAACAGTTGAGCCACAGCCTTTGTTACTAATTATAAAACATCACTTTATTCTTGTGTGTGTGTGTGTGTGTGTGTGTGTGTGTGTTATATATAAAATACACTGAACAAAATTATAAACGCAAAACACTTTTATTTTTGCCTCCATTTTTCATGATCTGAACTCAAAGATCTAAGACTTTTTCTATGTACACAAAAGGCCTATTTCTCTCAAATATTGTTCACAAATCTGATTAAATCTGTGTTAGTGAGCACTTCTCCTTTGCCGAGATAATCCATCCACCTCACAGGTGTGGCATATCAAGATACTGATTAGACAGCATGATTACTGCACAGGGGTGCCTTAGGCTGGCCACAATAAAAGGCCACTCTAAAATGGAGATTTGGTGAGAACTACATTAGTAATTTATCGCTAGAAATGACATCAGAAGTGGAAAATGTTGGTCAAAAACATACATTTACACACAAACTGACCATCAAACGCAACTTTCAGAAACATCTTTTTTTTCCAGCTCAACTGTCACAGAATGGAATGCACAGGATTGTGGGATAACAATGGCAGTGAAGGATACATCTGTGCTGCCTTCAAAACTCGATCAGATGAAGGTATCTCAGGAGACAGGAAGTGAAGCTAACATTAGATTCAGATGTGCTTTGATGCCTTCCTACCTTGAAATGTGTCCTCCGAAGTAAGCATTTTCCAGGTTTCAGATGCAGCCGTCATGTCAATAACATGCCAGTGCCTGCATTTATAAAGTGGATTAATTGAATTTTTTGAATTAATTGATTAATTGAATTTAGTTATTCACTACTGTTTTGTACACTTCTCATAATTATAATTCAATTGCATTTTATTTACCACAATATTGTTGATACTTTGTTGGGGCACGTTTAATTTTTTTTTGAAAAAGGACAGGGGCTCAAGTGAATGTCTCTAACTACTAACTCCAACTTCACACAGTAAATGACAATTTTCATTTTAGGTGAATGCATTTTACTGTAAAATACCAACCTTAGGACTATATAGAAGTGAAGAGCTTCAAAGTCACCATAGCATACACTTTCCCTCGACAGTGTATGCAGCTAAAGGTACAACATCAGTCAGTCTTTCTGGAGAAGTACTTCAACATGGCCAGTTGCATCCAGTTCAAAAGACCTCAAGTGCTCATTGTACCATGGCTCTATGTGTTTTCATTATATAGCCAACAGTGTTTTTTACAACCATCATCTGGTGTTTCTGAACAAAGTCAGGAAGTCCTCCGGTTGATCCTTTGGGTTTCCATTTTTGTTTTGTTTTTTGTGAATTGCTTCCTGTACATCATTATGTAACAAAAAAATGACACTGGACACATGTGAAACAGAAAGTGATGGTTTAATGATAAGAGTGAAAAGCTATCAACAACTGGTGTTTCACTGCACGGTGAAGTCGAGCGACCGTGGTGTTTGTTTATAGCCTACCTTTAGCTTTTTCATTCTGGTGACTGCATTTAGACTTCACAATTAATAAAAGTTGTGATCATTATCTTGACTAAGTATCATGAACTTTTCAATCAAAGAAAATATCTTGAACAGGGGCGCATCTGGTACTCACAAACAAAACTATGGGTGCTGCAGAAGGGGAACAAATATCAAAAATGGTAGGTGGGCTTCTGCAAATCAAGAAAATCCACGTCTAGGCATTCACATGGTTAGAAGCCTTTATTGTAAGACAGGGCTACATCTTAAAAAACACCAAAGTGTATCAGCCCAAACAGGCCTTCGTCAGGGTGAAGAACATTGATCGGTTTAACTGCTCAGGACAAACAAGAGACTCATGAACAACCATCACAAGACAAAAAAACAGCCATGGATCATCCAGGGAACGGCACATAGTATTAACAGTCAAGGGTTCATAAACCTTTGAACGGGGTTATTTTTTTATAAATTCAGCTATTTTGTTGTCTTGTGGACTGTATGTAAACATCTGTTGTGTAAAATATTTTATTCAGGACAGTACTAAATAAAAAAATAACATGCATTTCGTATGATCTCTCTGATTAACGTTTTCTGCGAGGTGTATGTCAACTTTTGAGCACGACGGTATTTTGAATGATGAGAATCTGTCATCAGACCTTATAAAATTAAACCCTAAAAAAAAAAAAAAAAGAGAAAAATGTTCTCAATAACGATTTGAAAGTGTCTAGTTATTCTGTTATCATTATGCAAGAATATACAGTCTAACCAAAAATTATTCAGACACCAGATATCATTTTTTTCTAGTGTGTGCAGGACACTATAGCTCATTTCTGTAAGTGAAGATAGCGAAATAAAGTAAACTGTGACATATTATAGCCAAACATTCTTCATACGGGGAATTTTTCTTCATAAAAATTTGGGGCCAAAATTATTCAGACACTTTGACCTGACCAGTGTTTTTTTCTTTAATTGCTAATGTGACCGTTTGACACCACAGACTGAACAAAATGAAGCATTGCTTGGTCATTGGTTGAGCTAAATTGGTATTATCTAATTGTGTACTTAAATTTAACAGCTGATTGTAATCCATTGCATCCCATTCTATCAACGCTATCTGACATTATCAAGATGAATTTGTTCTGACACAGTTCTTGTCATATTTTATTACAATTTTCTAAACTATAGCGAATAAACTGTGATAATGTGAAAAAATAATGTGAATACATTTAGATTTGACTATAAACAGCAGCTCGTGTTTCCAGAGCTAGAGTTATAGGATACATTTTAAATCTACGTGTAATTAATGAATGAGATCCTTTCACTACAGTGGTATTGAAGCATAATTTGCAAAAAACTGAACTGAAGCAGATTTAACTGTGATTTTCTGCTGTTACGAACAGTTTAACTGGTAAGATTCTGAGAGGGGAAGTCGTGCAGTGATTATTTAAGAATGGAAACACTGTGTCCTTGAAGGTGGTTGTGAATGTGCGCAGACAGATTTTGGTTACAGGATCAGAGAACGACACCTTTCCTCTGTCGTAGTCCAGCTGAACTCTCACACACTGAAGCTTCTCTTTAACGGTGTTTAAGACGGTGTAGGGTTGCTCTGGGGATTTTGAACCGTATTTGCTGTCCATATACCGCACATGCCAGACATTAGACTCAAAGAAAACCGCTCCCTTCCTTTGGTTTGATGCTGTGGTTATTCCAAGAACCCAGCATGTACTGTCACCAACCTCCACATCCCAGCAGTGTGTTCCTGAGTTAAAGCCCTCAGATCCCAGGACACATGCATACCTGTCAAACCTCTCTGGATTACCAGGAAACTTATTATTTACATGACAGTACGACACACTGGTCAGATCAGACGAGAGTGTGAGCCAAGGATTCGCTGTGTTTGGATCTAGAGTCAACGGAGCTGCAAAGAGAATAACATCAGATTAGAGGATGAACTATGATGGCATTAGAAATGCAAAACACATAAAGACTTTGTTGAAAGAAATCATAAATCAGTTACTGTCAGAATGGATTGAGGCTTCTGGTATTGAGGCTATCAGTATTCAAACACTATTGTATCCTAATACATAAGCATAGACCATGAGGAATAGACTTTTGTAGACATTATGAGTTTGCTGTATGTGATGATTTTCTGAAATACAGATTTCAGATTCACTTAGACACACAGTAAACCCTAGTCTCAGCATCAGACGTCACTCCCACGGACCGTTGGCTGAACGTCTGATGCATATGGCACACTCTGGAAACACTTCAGGAGTTTTAAAGTCGTCATCTGATTGGTTGAATTCTAGGATGTCCACGAGACGAGTGTGTTGAGTTCTTTAACGGCCCGCCTGGATACAAATGCTGTGACGCCCTCGTGGAAGAAGAACGCCTTCTTATTTACAACTGTGACAATGAGCGCTTACCAGGATCAGCTAAACGCTGGGTTTTCAAAGGCTCCAGTGTTGCAGTAAACTTGCAAAAAGTTCTTGAATGAATAATTTATAGATGCACGCCGGTCTGTTATTGCAGGGACATTGACTTTACATTTTCACACCTCTAAACAAGACGGCGATTGGTTGTGTTTCATATCATTCAAACATCGTCTTGGACGGTCCTTGACCAATGAAAGCTGCGAAAGAGTCCAGACCTTCTGCCGTAAGCGAGACTATGTAAACTCTAACGCTCAAAATAATTAATTGGTTTGAGTAGAGCCAACTCAAATAAAAAAAAAAGTTCAATCAAATTAAAAGTATTTAGAACTTTTTTCTTTTGAGTTCATAAAACTGACAATTTAAGTAATCTAAATTGTATCATTGTTTTGAGTTTTGTGAACTTGTTTCTTTTAATTTAGACTAACTTAAATTTATCTGAAACTGGGCTGGGATTTCTATTACCCAACATGCTTTGCCATGACACTCAAAAGGGACAGTAAATGCCAAAATTAATGGGGGTTTTTTTGTGCAAGATTAACATTAAGTGGGAGGTTTAGTAGATTTAGGTTTATGTTAGTTTAGAAGAGTTTTGGTTTTCAGGGGTTACCATCACGGTGATGAGTGGAGCATGAGCTTAGTTTAAGAACAGATATGTGTTAAATGTTGCTGTACCCATTCAACAAGTGATATGCTCTGCTAATGCTATCAAAGCATTGTGTTACCAATTACCAATTAGCAAGGTAGTATTTATTGAATTAGCAAGTTAAAGCTAGCCAAGTTTCCATTACTAAAAATATTTAAGTTGATCATTTTAATTTAAATGAATGAATTATAGTGTCACATGTCTGCCTGTTTAGTTTATCTTTCAGTTTTCATCCTGTCACATGTTCCTTTCGTCTCCCGTCCCCGTCGAGAGGCCATATGGCGACCATAGACTTTTGGTCTGAGCCTCTTCCAACCCCTGACCAGAGTTCAGAGAGGGACTGTGTCTAATGAACTTTATCCAAAGTCGGTAGCTCCTCCCAAGAAGGTGTTTTTTTTCTTTCTTTCTTTTGGTGGCGGGGGGGTTTTGGAGGGGTGTTATCAGTCCACGGAGGTCATCCCGGCTCCCTGAACTGCTCGAGCCTCCGTGGTGCGCCTCGGAGCCAGTCAGCAGCACCAAGATCACCTGCCGTGGTCCCCAAGGACTCCAGGGTGACCGGTGAGTCTTTGTCTAGTCACTGTTCTGTTAGCCTGCTATGTGGATTGTTTCCCTGCCTTTTCTGTTTGCTCCTGAGTGCCATTATTTAAGTTTATATTTGGAGTCTTCTGCCTGTTCCTGTGCACCTCAACTGTTACATATAGCTTACACAAATATGTTAAAATGTGTACAAAAATGAAAATCTGCATATTCTGTTTACGCAAACTTTAAATTTCTTAAATTTGATTTAACTGAAACTTGATTTCCGTTTTGCCAACTTATTCGGGAGTGCATTCAAGGGATTATTAAATATATTTCTATCAAATGTTAGTTTTGTCTGTTTCTATCTGAATTCTTTTGCGCTGGTGTCAGATCTGCTGAGACTCACTGTGTTGAACAGTTTCCAGCATCTTCTTCCAGACTCTGAACGGCAGGTTACCCAGGTAACGGGACACATCAATCAAAGCTCCAGAACTCATCCGTGGATCCGACTGTGAGATCCGGACTCTGGAGGAACATTCAGGAGTCAGAACTGCAGTGAATTTGAGTTCGGATCCACTGAGAGAAGAGATACGAGCAGCTCACTCACCTTTCCATTGAGATGTTAAAGTTCTGGAAAATATAGAGTTTGAAAACATGTTAATATCTTATCAAACACTCTCATTGTCAGTGAGTCTCACTATACAACACTGAAGCCAGATTAATCTGTCACCTTTAGAAACAACACGTTACTGGCTTTCATCATCTTCTCCATGTCTCTGATTGTGTGTGAAAGAGCTGAGATGTGTCTGTTCATCTCCTTCAGCTTCTCCTTCATCATCTGCTTCTTCTGCTCCTCTTCCTCCCTCAGTGCAGTGATTGTAGCTTCTTCTTCGTCTCTGAGAAACTGATGAAGCTTCTCAAACTCTTCTTTAATATGACGCTCTGTGTGCTCAGCTTGAGACTGAAATCACATCACATTCACTTCAGTCAGCTCTGTGTGAGCACACACTCCACTAATGTCAATAATAAACTGTGTGTGTGAATGTTGAGTGTTTAACTCTTTACACATCCTCACCTCGATGTGTTGGATTGTTTTATCGCACTCTTCTTTCATTTTTTTTCCATGTTTGAGCTTGTTTTGTAAGGACGTCAGCGCTGTATTAAATTCCTCCTACAGGTTAAGATGAAAATCTGTGAAACTGATGTAACTATAAGAAGTTTAAACATTGTATGTTTGGATGTTTGTATTGTTATATTATTTATAGATCGAATGGGTCAATTTTCAGGAAGCATTTGTGCCTGAAAATTGCAGTAATATATTTTTAATGATTTAATTTGGAAAGGATACATTTCAAGAATCATGTTTTTACCAAACAAATGTGTTTTATGCAATAGTCAATTCCTAATTATTTTATCCATGCAGTTGTAATAAAATACAGAAAGTGAAAATGTTAGAATCAATCACTTTTTGGGGTGTCTAATTTATGGAAGCTTGTTTCTGCCACAGAATAAAAAATAAAAAAGGTAATTGCGGCTTTATATTTATATTTACTTGCAATTGAAGTAGAAAAATGGCAGAATTGCGAGATATAAAGTCAGAATTGTGTGATATAAAGTCAGAATTGAGAGATATAAAGTCAGAATTGGGAGATATAAAGTCAGAATTGAGTGATATAAAGTCAGAATTGAGAGATATAAAGTCAGAATTGTGAGATATAAAGTCAGAATTAGGAGATAAAAAGTCAGAATTGAGTGATATAAAGTCAGAATTGAGTGATATAAAGTCAGAATTAGAGATATAAAGTCAGAATTGCGAGATATAAAGTCAGAATTAGAAGATATAAAGTCAGAATTGAGAGATATAAAGTCAGAATTAGGAGATATAAAGTCAGAATTGTGTGATATAAAGTCAGAATTGTGAGATATAAAGTCAGAATTGAGAGATATAAAGTCAGAATTGCGAGATATAAAGTCAGAATTGAGAGATATAAAGTCAGAATTGCGAGATATAAAGTCAGAATTGAGAGATATAAAGTCAGAATTGAGTGATATAAAGTCAGAATTGGTGATATAAAGTCAGAATTAAGAGATATAAAGTCAGAATTGCGAGATATAAAGTCAGAATTGCGAGATATAAAGTCAGAATTAGGAGATATAAAGTCAGAATTAGGAGATATAAAGTCAAAATTGTGTGATATAAAGTCAGAATTGAGTGATATAAAGTCAGAATTGAGTGATATAAAGTCAGAATTAGGAGATATAAAGTCAGAATTGAGAGATATAAAGTCAGAATTGAGAGATATAAAGTCAGAATTGAGTGATATAAAGTCAGAATTGAGAGATATAAAGTCAGAATTGCAGAATTCAGAATTGAGATATAAAGTCAGAATTGAGTGATATAAAGTCAGAATTGAGTGATATAAAGTCAGAATTGAGTGATATAAAGTCAGAATTGAGAGATATAAAGTCAGAATTGAGAGATATAAAGTCAGAATTGAGAGATATAAAGTCAGAATTGCGAGATATAAAGTCAGTGATATAAAGTCAGAATTGTGAGATATAAAGTCAGAATTAGGAGATAAAAGTCAGAATTGAGTGATATAAAGTCAGAATTGAGAGATATAAAGTCAGAATTAGGTGATATAAAGTCAGAATTAGGAGATATAAAGTCAGAATTGAGTGATATAAAGTCAGAATTAGGAGATATAAAGTCAGAATTAGGAGATATAAAGTCAGAATTGCGAGATATAAAGTCAGAATTAGGAGATATAAAGTCAGAATTGAGATATATAAAGTCAGAATTAGGAGATATAAAGTCAGAATTAGGAGATATAAAGTCAGAATTGAGTGATATAAAGTCAGAATTAGGAGATATAAAGTCAGAATTGTGTGATATAAAGTCAGAATTAGGAGATATAAAGTCAGAATTGTGAGATATAAAGTCAGAATTGAGAGATATAAAGTCAGAATTAGGAGATATAAAGTCAGAATTGAGAGATATAAAGTCAGAATTGAGAGATATAAAGTCAGAATTGAGAGATATAAAGTCAGAATTGAGAGATATAAAGTCAAATTGCGAGATATAAAGTCAGAATTAGGAGATATAAAGTCAGAATTGAGTGATATAAAGTCAGAATTGAGTGATATAAAGTCAGAATTAGGAGATATAAAGTCAGAATTGAGTGATATAAAGTCAGAATTGAGTGATATAAAGTCAGAATTAGGAGATATAAAGTCAGAATTGAGAGATATAAAGTCAGAATTGAGAGATATAAAGTCAGAATTGAGTGATATAAAGTCAGAATTGAGAGATATAAAGTCAGAATTTGTGAGATATAAAGTCAGAATTGAGTGATATAAAGTCAGAATTGAGTGATATAAAGTCAGAATTGAGTGATATGAAGTCAGAATTGAGTGATATAAAGTCAGAATTAGGAGATATAAAGTCAAAATTGAGTGATATAAAGTCAGAATTAGGAGATATAAAGTCAGAATTGAGTGATATAAAGTCAGAATTAGGAGATATAAAGTCAGAATTGCGAGATATAAAGTCAGAATTGAGAGATATAAAGTCAGAATTGCGAGATATAAAGTCAGAATTAGGAGATATAAAGTCAGAATTGAGTGATATAAAGTCAGAATTAGGAGATATAAAGTCAGAATTGCGAGATATAAAGTCAGAATTAGGAGATATAAAGTCAGAATTGAGAGATATAAAGTCAGAATTAGGAGATATAAAGTCAGAATTGAGTGATATAAAGTCAGAATTGAGAGATATAAAGTCAGAATTATGAGATATAAAGTCAGAATTAGGAGATATAAAGTCAGAATTAGGAGATATAAAGTCAGAATTGAGAGATATAAAGTCAGAATTGAGAGATATAAAGTCAGAATTGAGAGATATAAAGTCAGACTTGAGAGATATAAAGTCAGAATTGAGAGATATAAAGTCAGAATTGAGAGATATAAAGTCAGAATTGAGTGATATAAAGTCAGAATTGAGTGATATAAAGTCAGAATTGTGAGATATAGTCAGAATTGCGAGATATAAAGTCAGAATTGCGAGATATAAAGTCAGAATTGAGTGATATAAAGTCAGAATTGAGTGATATAAAGTCAGAATTGAGTGATATAAAGTCAGAATTGCGTGATATAAAGTCAGAATTGCGAGATATAAAGTCAGAATTAGGAGATATAAAGTCAGAATTAGATATAAAGAGATATAAAGTCAGAATTGCAGAGATATAAAGTCAGAATTGCGAGATATAAAGTCAGAATTGCGAGATATAAAGTCAGAATTAGGAGATATAAAGTCAGAATTGAGTGATATAAAGTCAGAATTAGGAGATATAAAGTCAGAATTGCGAGATATAAAGTCAGAATTGCAGAGATATAAAGTCAGAATTAGGAGATATAAAGTCAGAATTGAGTGATATAAAGTCAGAATTGCGAGATATAAAGTCAGAATTAGAGATATAAAGTCAGAATTGCGAGATATAAAGTCAGAATTGCGAGATATAAAGTCAGAATTAGGAGATATAAAGTCAGAATTGCGAGATATAAAGTCAGAATTGAGAGATATAAAGTCAAATGCAGAGATATAAAGTCAAGTGCGAGATATAAAGTCAGAATTGCGAGATATAAAGTCAGAATTGAGTGATATAAAGTCAGAATTGAGAGATATAAAGTCAGAATTGAGATATAAAGTCAGAATTGCGAGATATAAAGTCAGAATTGTGAGATATAAAGTCAGAATTGCGAGATATAAAGTCAGAATTGCGAGATATAAAGTCAGAATTAGAGATATAAAGTCAGAATTGCGAGATATAAAGTCAGAATTGAGAGATATAAAGTCAGAATTAGGAGATATAAAGTCAGAATTAAGAGATATAAAGTCAGAATTGCGAGATATAAAGTCAGAATTGAGATATAAAGTCAGAATTGAGAGATATAAAGTCAGAATTGAGAGATATAAAGTCAGAATTGCGAGATATAAAGTCAGAATTAGGAGATATAAAGTCAGAATTGAGTGATATAAAGTCAGAATTAGGAGATATAGTCAGAATTGAGAGATATAAAGTCAGAATTGAGAGATATAAAGTCAGAATTGAGAGATATAAAGTCAGAATTGAGTGATATAAAGTCAGAATTGTGAGATATAGTCAGAATTGAGAGATATAAAGTCAGAATTGAGAGATATAAAGTCAGAATTGTGAGATATAAAGTCAGAATTGAGAGATATAAAGTCAGAATTGAGTGATATAAAGTCAGAATTGAGTGATATAAAGTCAGAATTAGGAGATATAAAGTCAGAATTGCGAGATATAAAGTCAGAATTGAGTGATATAAAGTCAGAATTGAGAGATATAAAGTCAGAATTAGGAGATATAAAGTCAGAATTGAGAGATATAAAGTCAAATTGTGTGATATAAAGTCAGAATTGAGTGATATAAAGTCAGAATTAGGAGATATAAAGTCAGAATTGAGAGATATAAAGTCAGAATTGAGAGATATAAAGTCAGAATTGAGTGATATAAAGTCAGAATTGAGAGATATAAAGTCAGAATTGAGTGATATAAAGTCAGAATTAGGAGATATAAAGTCAAAATTGAGTGATATAAAGTCAGAATTAGGAGATATAAAGTCAGAATTGAGTGATATAAAGTCAGAATTAGGAGATATAAAGTCAGAATTGAGATATAAAGTGTCAAATTGAGAGATATAAAGTCAAATTGCGAGATATAAAGTCAGAATTAGGAGATATAAAGTCAGAATTGAGTGATATAAAGTCAGAATTAGGAGATATAAAGTCAAATTGCGAGATATAAAGTCAGAATTAGGAGATATAAAGTCAGAATTGAGAGATATAAAGTCAGAATTAGGAGATATAAAGTCAGAATTGAGTGATATAAAGTCAGAATTGCGAGATATAAAGTCAGAATTGCGAGATATAAAGTCAGAATTAGGAGATATAAAGTCAGAATTAGGAGATATAAAGTCAGAATTAGAGATATAAAGTCAGAATTGAGAGATATAAAGTCAGAATTGAGAGATATAAAGTCAGAATTGAGAGATATAAAGTCAGAATTGAGAGATATAAAGTCAGAATTGAGTGATATAAAGTCAGAATTGAGTGATATAAAGTCAGAATTGTGAGATATAGTCAGAATTGAGAGATATAAAGTCAGAATTGTGAGATATAAAGTCAGAATTGAGAGATATAAAGTCAGAATTGTGAGATATAAAGTCATAAATTAGGAGATATAAAGTCAAATTGTGTGATATAAAGTCAAATTGAGTGATATAAAGTCAGAATTGAGTGATATAAAGTCAGAATTGAGTGATATAAAGTCAGAATTGCGAGATATAAAGTCAGAATTGAGAGATATAAAGTCAGAATTGAGAGATATAAAGTCAGAATTGAGTGATATAAAGTCAGAATTGAGAGATATAAAGTCAGAATTGAGAGATATAAAGTCAGAATTGTGAGATATAAAGTCAG
Organism: Paracanthobrama guichenoti; assembly: GCA_018749465.1. Classification (NCBI taxonomy): domain Eukaryota; kingdom Metazoa; phylum Chordata; class Actinopteri; order Cypriniformes; family Gobionidae; genus Paracanthobrama; species Paracanthobrama guichenoti. The sequence continues at coordinate 22,543,279 of CM031956.1, forward strand.
AATTAGGAGATATAAAGTCAGAATTGTGTGATACAAAGTCAGAATTGAGTGATACAAAGTCAGAATTGAGTGATACAAAGTCAGAATTGCGAGATATAAAGTCAGAATTGCGAGATATAAAGTAAGAATTGAGAGATATAAAGTCAGAATTGAGAGATATAAAGTCAGAATTGGGAGATATAAAGTCAGAATTAGGAGATATAAAGTCAGAATTAGGAGATATAAAGTCAGAATTGAGTGATATAAAGTCAGAATTAGGAGATATAAAGTCAGAATTGAGAGATATAAAGTCAGAATTAGGAGATATAAAGTCAGAATTGAGAGATATAAAGTCAGAATTAGGAGATATAAAGTCAGAATGTGAGATATAAAGTCAGAATTAGGAGATATAAAGTCAGAATTGTGTGATATAAAGTCAGAATTGAGTGATATAAAGTCAGAATTGAGAGATATAAAGTCAGAATTGAGAGATATAAAGTCAGAATTGAGAGATATAAAGTCAGAATTGGAGAGATATAAAGTCAGAATTAGGAGATATAAAGTCAGAATTGAGTGATATAAAGTCAGAATTAGGAGATATAAAGTCAAAATTGTGTGATATAAAGTCAGAATTGAGTGATATAAAGTCAGAATTGAGTGATATAAAGTCAGAATTGTGAGATATAAAGTCAGAATTAGGAGATATAAAGTCAGAATTGAGAGATATAAAGTCAGAATTGCGAGATATAAAGTCAGAATTGCAGATATAAAGTCAGAATTCAAGTGAGAGATATAAAGTCAGAATTGCGAGATATAAAGTCAGAATTGAGTGATATAAAGTCAGAATTAGGAGATATAAAGTCAGAATTGAGAGATATAAAGTCAGAATTAGGAGATATAAAGTCAGAATTAGGAGATATAAAGTCAGAATTGAGAGATATAAAGTCAGAATTAGGAGATATAAAGTCAGAATTAGGTGATATAAAGTCAGAATTAAGAGATATAAAGTCAGAATTGAGAGATATAAAGTCAGAATTGAGAGATATAAAGTCAGAATTGAGAGATATAAAGTCAGAACTGAGTGATATAAAGTCAGAATTGTGAGATATAGTCAGAATTGAGAGATATAAAGTCAGAATTGTGTGATATAAAGTCAGAATTGTGTGATATAAAGTCAGAATTGAGAGATATATAAAGTCAGAATTGAGTGATATAAAGTCAGAATTGGGAGATATAAAGTCAGAATTAGGAGATATAAAGTCAGAATTAGAGATATAAAGTCAGAATTAGGAGATATAAAGTCAGAATTAGGAGATATAAAGTCAGAATTGCGAGATATAAAGTCAGAATTGAGAGATATAAAGTCAAAATTAGTGATATAAAGTCAGAATTGAGAGATATAAAGTCAGAATTAGGAGATATAAAGTCAGAATTGAGTGATATAAAGTCAGAAATAGGAGATATAAAGTCAGAATTGAGTGATATAAAGTCAGAATTGTGAGATATAGTCAGAATTGAGAGATATAAAGTCAAATTGAGAGATATAAAGTCAGAATTGAGAGATATAAAGTCAGAATTGAGTGATATAAAGTCAGAATTGTGAGATATAAAGTCAAATTGAGAGATATAAAGTCAGAATTGTGAGATATAAAGTCAGAATTAGGAGATATAAAGTCAGAATTAGGAGATATAAAGTCAGAATTGAGTGATATAAAGTCAGAATTAGGAGATATAAAGTCAGAATTGTGGAGATATAAAGTCAGAATTGCGAGATATAAAGTCAGAATTAGTGATATAAAGTCAGAATTAGAGATATAAAGTCAGAATTATGAGATATAAAGTCAGAATTAGGAGATATAAAGTCAGAATTAGGAGATATAAAGTCAGAATTAGGAGATATAAAGTCAGAATTATGGAGATATAAAGTCAGAATTGAGAGATATAAAGTCAGAATTGAGAGATATAAAGTCAGACTTGAGAGATATAAAGTCAGAATTGAGAGATATAAAGTCAGAATTGAGAGATATAAAGTCAGAATTGTGAGATATAAAGTCAGAATTGAGAGATATAAAGTCAGAATTGTGTGATATATAAAGTCAGAATTGTGAGATATAAAGTCAGAATTAGAGATATAAAGTCAGAATTGAGAGATATAAAGTCAGAATTAAAGTGAGATATAAAGTCAGAATTGCGTGATATAAAGTCAGAATTGCGAGATATAAAGTCAGAATTAGAGATATAAAGTCAGAATTGCGAGATATAAAGTCAGAATTAGGAGATATAAAGTCAGAATTGAGTGATATATAAAGTCAGAATTAGGAGATATAAAGTCAGAATTGTGAGATATAGTCAGAATTGAGAGATATAAAGTCAGAATTGAGAGATATAAAGTCAGAATTGTGAGATATAAAGTCAGAATTGAGAGATATAAAGTCAGAATTGAGTGATATAAAGTCAGAATTAGGAGATATAAAGTCAGAATTGAGAGATATAAAGTCAGAATTAGGAGATATAAAGTCAGAATTGAGAGATATAAAGTCAGAATTGAGAGATATAAAGTCAGAATTGAGAGATATAAAGTCAGAATTGAGAGATATAAAGTCAGAATTGAGAGATATAAAGTCAGAATTGAGAGATATAAAGTCAGAATTGAGTGATATAAAGTCAGAATTGTGAGATATAAAGTCAGAATTGAGAGATATAAAGTCAGAATTGAGAGATATAAAGTCAGAATTAGGAGATATAAAGTCAGAATTGAGAGATATAAAGTCAGAATTGAGAGATATAAAGTCAGAATTGAGAGATATAAAGTCAGAATTGTGAGATATAAAGTCAGAATTGAGAGATATAAAGTCAGAATTGAGAGATATAAAGTCAGAATTGAGAGATATAAAGTCAGAATTGAGTGATATAAAGTCAGAATTGTGAGATATAGTCAGAATTTGAGATATAAAGTCAGAATTGAGAGATATAAAGTCAGAATTGTGAGATATAAAGTCAGAATTGAGAGATATAAAGTCAGAATTGAGTGATATAAAGTCAGAATTAGGAGATATAAAGTCAGAATTGAAGTGAGATATAAAGTCAGAATTAGGAGATATAAAGTCAGAATTGAGAGATATAAAGTCAGAATTGAGAGATATAAAGTCAGAATTGAGAGATATAAAGTCAGAATTGAGTGATATAAAGTCAGAATTGAGTGATATAAAGTCAGAATTGTGAGATATAAAGTCAGAATTGAGAGATATAAAGTCAGAATTGAGAGATATAAAGTCAGAATTGTGAGATATAGTCAGAATTGAGAGATATAAAGTCAGAATTGAGAGATATAAAGTCAGAATTGTGAGATATAAAGTCAGAATTGAGGAGATATAAAGTCAGAATTAGGAGATATAAAGTCAGAATTGAGTGATATAAAGTCAGAATTAGGAGATATAAAGTCAGAATTGTGAGATATAAGTCAGAATTGAGAGAGATATAAAGTCAGAATTGAGAGATATAAAGTCAGAATTGTGAGATATAAAGTCAGAATTGAGAGATATAAAGTCAGAATTGAGAGATATAAAGTCAGAATTGAGAGATATAAAGTCAGAATTGAGTGATATAAAGTCAGAATGAGAGATATAAAGTCAGAATTAGGAGATATAAAGTCAGAATTAGGAGATATAAAGTCAGAATTAGGAGATATAAAGTCAGAATTAGGAGATATAAAGTCAGAATTAGGAGATATAAAGTCAGAATTGCGAGATATAAAGTCAGAATTGAGAGATATAAAGTCAGAATTGTAGTGATATAAAGTCAGAATTGCGAGATATAAAGTCAGAATTGCGAGATATAAAAAGTCAGAATTATTGGAGATATAAAGTCAGAATTGAGAGATATAAAGTCAGAATTAGGAGATATAAAGTCAGAATTGAGTGATATAAAGTCAGAATTGTGAGATATAAAGTCAGAATTGAGAGATATAAAGTCAGAATTGAGAGATATAAAGTCAGAATTGAGAGATATAAAGTCAGAATTGAGTGATATAAAGTCAGAATTGTGAGATATAAAGTCAGAATTGAGAGATATAAAGTCAGAATTAGGAGATATAAAGTCAGAATTAGGAGATATAAAGTCAGAATTTGAGTGATATAAAGTCAGAATTAGGAGATATAAAGTCAGAATTGAGAGATATAAAGTCAGAATTGCGTGATATAAAGTCAGAATTGAGAGATATAAAAAGTCAGAATTAGAGATATAAAGTCAAATTAGGAGAGATATAAAGTCAGAATTAGGAGATATAAAGTCAGAATTAGAGATATAAAGTCAGAATTATTGAGATATAAAGTCAGAATTGAGAGATATAAAGTCAGAATTGAGAGATATAAAGTCAGAATTGAGAGATATAAAGTCAGAATTGAGAGATATAAAGTCAGAATTGAGTGATATAAAGTCAGAATTAGAGAGATATAGTCAGAATTGAGAGATATAAAGTCAGAATTGTGAGATATAAAGTCAGAATTAGAGATATAAAGTCAGAATTATAAAGAGATATAAAGTCAGAATTGAGAGATATAAAGTCAGAATTGAGAGATATAAAGTCAGAATTGAGTGATATAAAGTCAGAATTATGAGATATAAAGTCAGAATTGAGATATAAAGTCAGAATTGAGATATAAAGTCAGAATTAGGAGATATAAAGTCAGAATTGAGTGATATAAAGTCAGAATTAGGAGATATAAAGTCAGAATTGAGAGATATAGTCAGAATTGAGAGATATAAAGTCAGAATTGAGAGATATAAAGTCAGAATTGTGAGATATATAAAGTCAGAATTGAGAGATATAAAGTCAGAATTGAGAGATATAAAGTCAGAATTAGGAGATATAAAGTCAGAATTGAGTGATATAAAGTCAGAATTAGGAGATATAAAGTCAGAATTGAGTGATATAAAGTCAGAATTGAGAGATATAAAGTCAGAATTGAGAGATATAAAGTCAGAATTGAGAGATATAAAGTCAGAATTGAGAGATATAAAGTCAGAATTGAGTGATATAAAGTCAGAATTGAGAGATATAAAGTCAGAATTGAGAGATATAAAGTCAGAATTGAGAGATATAAAGTCAGAATTGAGAGATATAAAGTCAGAATTAGGAGATATAAAGTCAGAATTGAGATATATAAAGTCAGAATTGAGACATATAAAGTCAGAATTGAGTGATATAAAGTCAGAATTGTGAGATATAAAGTCAGAATTGAGAGATATAAAGTCAGAATTTGAGAGATATAAAGTCAGAATTGAGAGATATAAAGTCAGAATTGAGTGATATAAAGTCAGAATTGTGAGATATAAAGTCAGAATTGAGAGATATAAAGTCAGAATTGAGAGATATAAAGTCAGAATTGTGAGATATAAAGTCAGAATTGAGAGATATAAAGTCAGAATTGAGTGATATAAAGTCAGAATTAGGAGATATAAAGTCAGAATTAGGAGATATAAAGTCAGAATTATGAGATATAAAGTCAGAATTAGAGATATAAAGTCAGAATTGAGAGATATAAAGTCAGAATTGAGAGATATAAAGTCAGAATTGAGTGATATAAAGTCAGAATTGAGTGATATAAAGTCAGAATTGTGAGATATAGTCAGAATTGAGAGATATAAAGTCAGAATTGAGAGATATAAAGTCAGAATTGAGAGATATAAAGTCAGAATTGAGAGATATAAAGTCAGAATTGAGAGATATAAAGTCAGAATTGAGAGATATAAAGTCAGAATTGAGAGATATAAAGTCAGAATTGAGAGATATAAAGTCAGAATTGAGTGATATAAAGTCAGAATTGTGAGATATAGTCAGAATTGAGAGATATAAAGTCAGAATTGAGAGATATAAAGTCAGAATTGTGAGATATAAAGTCAGAATTGAGAGAGATATAAAGTCAGAATTGAGTGATATAAAGTCAGAATTAGGAGATATAAAGTCAGAATTGAGTGATATAAAGTCAGAATTAGGAGATATAAAGTCAGAATTGAGAGATATAAAGTCAGAATTGAGAGATATAAAGTCAGAATTGAGAGATATAAAGTCAGAATTGAGTGATATAAAGTCAGAATTGAGTGATATAAAGTAAGAATTGTGAGATATAAAGTCAGAATTGAGAGATATAAAGTCAGAATTGAGAGATATAAAGTCAGAATTGAGAGATATAGTCAGAATTGAGAGATATAAAGTCAGAATTGAGAGATATAAAGTCAGAATTGTGAGATATAAAGTCAGAATTAGGAGATATAAAGTCAGAATTGAGAGATATAAAGTCAGAATTGAGTGATATAAAGTCAGAATTAGGAGATATAAAGTCAGAATTGAGAGATATAGTCAGAATTGAGAGATATAAAGTCAGAATTGAGAGATATAAAGTCAGAATTGTGAGATATAAAGTCAGAATTGAGAGATATAAAGTCAGAATTGAGAGATATAAAGTCAGAATTGAGAGATATAAAGTCAGAATTGAGTGATATAAAGTCAGAATTGAGTGATATAAAGTCAGAATTAGGAGATATAAAGTCAGAATTAGGAGATATAAAGTCAGAATTAGAGATATAAAGTCAGAATTAGGAGATATAAAGTCAGAATTAGAGATATAAAGTCAGAATTGTGTAGATATAAAGTCAGAATTGAGAGATATAAAGTCAGAATTGAGTGATATAAAGTCAGAATTGAGAGATATAAAGTCAGAATTATGAGATATAAAGTCAGAATTAGGAGATATAAAGTCAGAATTGAGTGATATAAAGTCAGAAATAGGAGATATAAAGTCAGAATTGAGTGATATAAAGTCAGAATTGTGAGATATAAAAGTCAGAATTGAGAGATATAAAGTCAGAATTGAGAGATATAAAGTCAGAATTGAGAGATATAAAGTCAGAATTGAGTGATATAAAGTCAGAATTGTGAGATATAAAGTCAGAATTGAGAGATATAAAGTCAGAATTAGGAGATATAAAGTCAGAATTAGGAGATATAAAGTCAGAATTGGAGTGATATAAAGTCAGAATTAGAGAGATATAAAGTCAGAATTGAGAGAGATATAAAGTCAGAATTATGTGATATAAAGTCAGAATTGAGAGATATAAAGTCAGAATTGAGAGATATAAAGTCAGAATTAGGAGATATAAAGTCAGAATTAGGAGATATAAAGTCAGAATTAGGAGATATAAAGTCAGAATTGAGAGATATAAAGTCAGAATTGAGAGATATAAAGTCAGAATTGAGAGATATAAAGTCAGAATTGAGAGATATAAAGTCAGAATTGAGAGATATAAAGTCAGAATTGAGTGATATAAAGTCAGAATTGTGATATAAAGTCAGAATTGAGAGATATAAAGTCAGAATTGTGTGATATAAAGTCAGAATTGTGAGATATAAAGTCAGAATTAGGTGAGATATAAAGTCAGAATTGTGAGATATAAAGTCAGAATTGAGAGATATAAAGTCAGAATTGAGTGATATAAAGTCAGAATTGAGAGATATAAAGTCAGAATTGAGAGATATAAAGTCAGAATTGAGAGATATAAAGTCAGAATTAGAGAGATATAAAGTCAGAATTGAGTGATATAAAGTCAGAATTGAGAGATATAAAGTCAGAATTGTGAGATATAGTCAGAATTGAGAGATATAAAGTCAAATTGAGAGATATAAAGTCAGAATTGTGAGATATAAAGTCAGAATTGAGAGATATAAAGTCAGAATTGAGTGATATAAAGTCAGAATTAGGAGATATAAAGTCAGAATTGAGTGATATAAAGTCAGAATTAGGAGATATAAAGTCAGAATTGCGAGATATAAAGTCAGAATTGAGAGATATAAAGTCAGAATTGAGAGATATAAAGTCAGAATTGAGAGATATAAAGTCAGAATTGAGAGATATAAAGTCAGAATTGAGTGATATAAAGTCAGAATTGAGTGATATAAAGTCAGAATTGTGAGATATAAGTCAGAATTGAGAGATATAAAGTCAGAATTGAGAGATATAAAGTCAGAATTAGGAGATATAAAGTCAGAATTGAGATATATAAAGTCAGAATTGAGACATATAAAGTCAGAATTGAGTGATATAAAGTCAGAATTGAGAGATATAGTCAGAATTGAGAGATATAAAGTCAGAATTGAGAGATATAAAGTCAGAATTAGAGTGATATAAAGTCAGAATTGAGAGATATAAAGTCAGAATTGAGGAGATATAAAGTCAGAATTGAGAGAGATATAAAGTCAGAATTAGGAGATATAAAGTCAGTCAGGAATTGAGAGATATAAAGTCAGAATTGAGTGATATAAAGTCAGAATTAGGAGATATAAAGTCAGAATTAGGAGATATAAAGTCAGAATTCAGAGATATAAAGTCAGAATTGAGATATAAAGTCAGAATTGAGAGATATAAAGTCAGAATTGAGAGATATAAAGTCAGAATTGAGTGATATAAAGTCAGAATTGAGTGATATAAAGTCAGAATTGTGAGATATAAAGTCAGAATTGAGAGATATAAAGTCAGAATTGAGAGATATAAAGTCAGAATTGAGAGATATAAAGTCAGAATTGTGAGATATAGTCAGAATTGAGAGATATAAAGTCAGAATTGAGAGATATAAAGTCAAATTGAGAGATATAAAGTCAGAATTGAGTGATATAAAGTCAGAATTGGAGTGATATAAAGTCAGAATTAGGAGATATAAAGTCAGAATTAGGAGATATAAAGTCAGAATTGAGAGATATAAAGTCAGAATTAGGAGATATAAAGTCAGAATTGAGATATAAAGTCAGAATTTGTGAGATATAAAGTCAGAATTGAGATATAAAGTCAGAATTAGGAGATATAAAGTCAGAATTGAGTGATATAAAGTCAGAATTAGAGATATAAAGTCAGAATTGAGTGATATAAAGTCAGAATTGAGATGATATAAAGTCAGAATTGTGGAGATATAAAGTCAGAATTGAGCTAGATATAAAGTCAGAATTGAGGAGATATAAAGTCAGAATTGGAGATATAAAGTCAGAATTAGGAGATATAAAGTCAGAATTGAGAGATATAAAGTCAGAATTGAGAGATATAAAGTCAGAATTGAGAGATATAAAGTCAGAATTGAGAGATATAAAGTCAGAATTGAGTGATATAAAGTCAGAATTGTGAGATATAAAGTCAGAATTGAGAGATATAAAGTCAGAATTGTGTGATATAAAGTCAGAATTTGAGAGATATAAAGTCAGAATTAGTGATATAAAGTCAGAATTAGAGATATAAAGTCAGAATTGAGTGATATAAAGTCAGAATTAGGAGATATAAAGTCAGAATTGTGAGATATAAAGTCAGAATTGAGAGATATAAAGTCAGAATTGTGTGATATAAAGTCAGAATTGTGAGATATAAAGTCAGAATTGAGAGAGATATAAAGTCAGAATTAGGAGATATAAAGTCAGAATTGAGTGATATAAAGTCAGAATTAGGAGATATAAAGTCAGAATTGAGTGATATAAAGTCAAATTGTGATATAAAGTCAGAATTGAGAGATATAAAGTCAAATTGAGAGATATAAAGTCAGAATTAGGAGATATAAAGTCAGAATTGAGAGATATAAAGTCAGAATTGAGTGATATAAAGTCAAATTGAGAGATATAAAGTCAGAATTGAGAGATATAAAGTCAGAATTGAGAGATATAAAGTCAGAATTGTGGAGATATAAAGTCAAATTGAGAGATATAAAGTCAAATTAGTGATATAAAGTCAGAGAATTGAGTGATATAAAGTCAGAATTAGGAGATATAAAGTCAAATTGTGAGATATAAAGTCAGAATTGAGGTGATATAAAGTCAGAATTGAGAGATATAAAGTCAGAATTAGGAGATATAAAGTCAGAATTGAGAGATATAAAGTCAGAATTGTGTGATATAAAGTCAGAATTGAGTGATATAAAGTCAAATTAGGAGATATAAAGTCAGAATTGAGTGATATAAAGTCAGAATTGAGAGATATAAAGTCAGAATTGAGAGATATAAAGTCAGAATTGAGAGATATAAAGTCAGAATTGAGAGATATAAAGTCAGAATTGAGTGATATAAAGTCAGAATTGTGAGATATAAGTCAGAATTGAGAGATATAAAGTCAGAATTGTGAGATATAAAGTCAGAATTGAGAGATATAAAGTCAAAATTGTGAGATATAAAGTCAGAATTGAGTGATATAAAGTCAGAATTGAGAGATATAAAGTCAGAATTAGGTGATATAAAGTCAGAATTACTGAGATATAAAGTCAAATTGAGAGATATAAAAGTCAAATTGAGTGAGATATAAAGTCAAATTGAGAGATATAAAGTCAGAATTGAGAGATATAAAGTCAGAATTGAGAGATATAAAGTCAGAATTGAGATATAAAGTCAAATTGAGAGATATAAAGTCAGAATTGTGTGATATAAAGTCAAATTAAGTAGAGATATAAAGTCAGAATTGAGAGATATAAAGTCAGAATTGAGAGATATAAAGTCAGAATTGAGAGATATAAAGTCAGAATTGTCAGATTGAGATATAAAGTCAGAATTGAGTGATATAAAGTCAGAATTAGGAGATATAAAGTCAGAATTGAGAGATATAAAGTCAGAATTGAGAGATATAAAGTCAGAATTAGGAGATATAAAGTCAGAATTGAGAGATATAAAGTCAGAATTAGGAGATATAAAGTCAAATTGAGAGATATAAAGTCAGAATTGAGTGATATAAAGTCAGAATTGAGTGATATAAAGTCAGAATTGATATAAAGAGATATAAAGTCAGAAGTGAGAGATATAAAGTCAGAATTGGGAGATATAAAGTCAGAATTGTGAGAGATATAAAGTCAGAATTGAGTGATATAAAGTCAGAATTAGGAGATATAAAGTCAGAATTGGAGATATAAAGTCAGAATTAGGAGATATAAAGTCAGAATTGAGAGATATAAAGTCAGAATTAGGAGATATAAAGTCAAATTGAGTGATATAAAGTCAGAATTGGAGATATAAAGTCAGAATTGAGTGATATAAAGTCAGAATTGGAGATATAAAGTCAGAATTGTGAGATATAAAGTCAAATTGAGTGATATAAAAGTCAGAATTGTGAGATATAAAGTCAGAATTGAGTGATATAAAGTCAGAATTGGGAGATATAAAGTCAGAATTGAGAGATATAAAGTCAGAATTAGGAGATATAAAGTCAGAATTCAGAATTGAGATATAAAGTCAGAATTGAGAGATATAAAGTCAGAATTGAGTGATATAAAGTCAGAATTGAGTGATATAAAGTCAGAATTGAGAGATATAAAGTCAGAATTAGAGATATAAAGTCAGAATTAGAGAGATATAAAGTCAGAATTGGAGATATAAAGTCAGAATTGAGAGATATAAAAGTCAAATTAGGAGATATAAAGTCAGAATTGGAGATATAAAGTCAGAATTGTGAGATATAAAGTCAGAATTGAGAGATATAAAGTCAGAATTGAGAGATATAAAGTCAGAATTGAGATATATAAAGTCAGAATTAGAGTGATATAAAGTCAGAATTGGGTGATATAAAGTCAGAATTGTGTGAATTGAGGAGATATAAAGTCAGAATTGTGAGATATAAAGTCAGAATTGAGTGATATAAAGTCAGAATTGAGAGATATAAAGTCAGAAATTGAGAGATATAAAGTCAGAATTGAGAGATATAAAGTCAGAATTGGGAGATATAAAGTCAGAATTAGGAGATATAAAGTCAGAATTGAGAGATATAAAGTCAGAATTGAGTGATATAAAGTCAGAATTGAGTGATATAAAGTCAGAATTGAGTGATATAAAGTCAGAATTGTGAGATATAAAGTCAGAATTGAGTGATATAAAGTCAGAATTAGGAGATATAAAGTCAGAATTGTGAGATATAAAGTCAGAATTGAGTGATAAAGTCAGAATTGAGTGATATAAAGTCAGAATTGAGTGATATAAAGTCAGAATTGAGAGATATAAAGTCAGAATTGCGAGATATAAAGTCAGAATTGAGATATAAAGTCAGAATTGAGAGATATAAAGTCAGAATTGAGAGATATAAAGTCAGAATTGAGTGATATAAAGTCAGAATTGAGTGATATAAAGTCAGAATTGAGAGATATAAAGTCAGAATTGAGAGATATAAAGTCAAATTAGGAGATATAAAGTCAGAATTAGGAGATATAAAGTCAGAATTAGGTGATATAAAGTCAGAATTGAGAGATATAAAGTCAGAATTGTGTGATATAAAGTCAGAATTGAGAGATATAAAGTCAAATTGGTGATATAAAGTCAGAATTGTTGAGATATAAAGTCAGAATTGAGTGATATAAAGTCAGAATTAGAGATATAAAGTCAAAATTGTGTGATATAAAGTCAGAATTGAGTGATATAAAGTCAGAATTGGAGTGATATAAAGTCAGAATTGAGTGATATAAAGTCAGAATTAGGAGATATAAAGTCAGAATTGGTGATATAAAGTCAGAATTGAGAGATATAAAGTCAGAATTGAGAGATATAAAGTCAGAATTTGAGATATAAAGTCAGAATTTGAGTGATATAAAGTCAGAATTGAGAGATATAAAGTCAGAATTGAGAGATATAAAGTCAGAATTGAGTGATATAAAGTCAGAATTAGGAGATATAAAGTCAGAATTGAGAGATATAAAGTCAGAATTGAGAGATATAAAGTCAGAATTGAGAGATATAAAGTCAGAATTGAGTGATATAAAGTCAGAATTGTGAGATATAAAGTCAGAATTGGAGATATAAAGTCAGAATTGGAGATATAAAGTCAGAATTAGGAGATATAAGTCAGAATTGGTGATATAAAGTCACTGAAGATATAAAGTCCGAAGATATAAAGTCAGAATTGAGTGATATAAAGTCAGAATTAGGAGATATAAAGTCAGAATTGAGTGATATAAAGTCAGAATTGTGAGATATAAAGTCAGAATTGAGGAGATATAAAGTCAGAATTGAGTGATATAAAGTCAGAATTGAGAGATATAAAGTCAGAATTGTGTGATATAAAGTCAGAATTGTGAGATATAAAGTCAGAATTAGGAGATATAAAGTCAGAATTAGGAGATATAAAGTCAGAATTGAGAGATATAAAGTCAGAATTGAGAGATATAAAGTCAGAATTGAGTGATATAAAGTCAGAATTGAGAGATATAAAGTCAGAATTGGAGATATAAAGTCAGAATTGAGAGATATAAAGTCAGAATTAGGAGATATAAAGTCAGAATTGAGTGATATAAAGTCAGAATTGTGAGATATAAAGTCAGAATTGAGTGATATAAAGTCAGAATTGGAGATATAAAGTCAGAATTGAGAGATATAAAGTCAGAATTAGAGATATAAAGTCAAATTGAGGAGATATAAAGTCAGAATTGAGAGATATAAAGTCAGAATTGTGATATAAAGTCAGAATTGTGAGATATATAAAGTCAGAATTGTGTGATATAAAGTCAGAATTGTGAGATATAAAGTCAGAATTCGAGAGATATAAAGTCAGAATTGAGTGATATAAAGTCAGAATTGAGAGATATAAAGTCAGAATTAGGAGATATAAAGTCAGAGTTGTGAGATATAAAGTCAGAATTGTGTGATATAAAGTCAGAATTGTGTGATATAAAGTCAGAATTGAGAGATATAAAAGTCAGAATTGAGTGATATAAAGTCAGAATTAGGAGATATAAAGTCAATTGAGAGATATAAGTCAGAATTGAGAGATATAAAGTCAGAATTAGGAGATATAAAGTCAGAACTGAGAGATATAAAGTCAGAATTAGGAGATATAAAAAGAAGTGTGAGATATAAAGTCAGAATTGAGAGATATAAAAGTCAGAATTGAGAGATATAAAGTCAGAATTGAGTGATATAAAGTCAGAATTGAGAGATATAAAAGTCAGAAATTGAGAGTGATATAAAGTCAGAGATGAGGAGTGATATAAAAGTCAGAATTGTGATATATAGTCAGAATTGAGTGATATAAAGTCAAATTGGTGATATAAAGTCAAATTGTGAGATATAGTCAGGAGTCAGAGATATAAGTCAGGG